>ML400981.1:0-61095 GCA_005239525.1 Nicotiana knightiana
AAAGGTATCGTGACGGCACCTAGTCTCTATGACTAGGTAAGCCTAGAAATATGCAGAAAATAAGAGAATCAATAAAATAAAAACAAAAAGGATATCAACTAGATATAAGGTAGCTACTCAGCATATACAGTTTGTACTTCCTAAAACCCGGAATGTCACCAACATCACAAGATAAACACTATGGTTCAATATACAAACTGGAAATGAAAGTGTAGTCTCATATACGAACTATAACTATGCTAAGGTAGGAGGGGGGACTCAGAAGCTCTGCGGACGCTGCAGAAATACCTCAAAGTCTCCCGAAGATCTGCTATTCTAGTGACTCCGGAACGGTGCGCTGGAACCTGGGCCTGCACATGAGAAAACATGCGCAGAAGGGCGTGAGTACTCCACATTCGGTGCCCAATAAGTGCCAAGCCTAACCCCAGTCAAGTAGTGACGAGGTCAGGTTACGGCTCTACTGAGTTTGCAAAAATAACAGATATAATTAACAGATAAGTAAAGACAGTAATAATTAACAGGAAATAAAGTGAACCGGGAAGAACGAAGTAGTCAATCTCAGTTCTGCATAGCATTTAAATCAGTAGATATTCGTACAATAAAATACAGAGGAAAGTCTCAGGTCTCGGCTCGCAGTCCCAATGTAAATATGCGATGCAATGCGAGGGAAAGTCTCAGGTCATAGCCCGCAGTCCCAATGTAAATATGCAATGCAATGCAAGGGAAAATCTCAGGTCGTAGCCCGCAGTCCCAATGTAAATATGCAATGCAATCCAAGGGAAAGTCTCAGGTCATAGCCCGCAATCCCAATATAAATATGCAATGCAATGCAAGGGAAAGTCTCAGGTCGTAGCCCGCAGTCCCAATATAAATATGCAATGCAATGCAAGGGAAAGTCCTAGGTCGTAGCTCGCAGTCCCTATGTAAATATGCAATACAATGCACGGGAAAGTCTCAAGTCCCAATGTAAATATGTAATGCGAGACATATATCAGATATAGCGTAATTCAACAGTTTGGGAAAACAATTGGCAAATATAGAGAAAAGGTACTTGACTCGGTTTCAAATAATAGTAACGAGTGAAAATCAGGTAAAATCATTGGACTTGATAAAATCTTAAGTCGCTACTTAGTTACCAATAATAGAAATAATAGGAATTGAAGCTGGAATATATCATAAAAGGAAACAATGGATTTAGTGAGAATATCCCGTGAACGTACTCGTCACCTCACGTACACGGGGTTTTTATGTCAAAAATCAGTTATAAATTCCTAAGGGAATTTTTCCAACACAGAGTTAGGCAAGCCACTTACCTCGACTGTGCAAATCAACCGCTAATAACTCTCTTGCCACGAATATCCAACTCCTGGTGGCCCGAATCTATTCAATTCGATGGTATAAAGTAAATATAAATTCAAGAAATTAAGGTAACTAATAAATTCAGAATTAATACGCGAATTTAGAAAATTTGACCAAAACGCCCCTCGGGCCCACGTCTCGGAATCGGATACAAGTCATATTTTTCAGACACCCATTCACTCACAACCTCACTCGACCAGAAACATCGAAATTCGATGCCAAAAACCCCTTAAATTCTCAGAATTTCGGTTTGGGGAAGTTTCATCAAGTTCCCATGGTTTTCCCCCCATTTTTGATAATTAAACTAAAGAAAACAACGGGGATTAATGGTCTAACAATGAATTAGGATTAGAAATCGTTACCTATGATCCTTCTCTTCAAAAACCCACTGAAAATTGCCAATTCCCGAGCTCTCAAACGATTTTAGACTTATAAAATTCAACCCTCGGATTTTTGGAATAAATCCCGATCACCGCGCCTACCATACTGCACCTGCGGTCGTTTGGTCGCGCCTGCGGTTCCACACCTGCGGAACCCAGGTCCCACCTGCGACCACTGGGCAATTCCCTCTCCATCGCACCTGCGATCAGACCTATCGCGCCTGCGTGTCCGCACCTGCGGAAAAACCTTCACAGGTGCGAAAACACCAGAAGAAGGTCTGGTTCAGCAATTTGATAAGTTCCAAATTCTCCCGTTAAGCATCCGAAACAACCCCGAGGCCCCCAGGACATCAACCAAAACCACCAACCGAACCTAATACCTTATTCGAACTCGGTCGAGCCTTAAAAACACGTCTCATAACATCAAAATCATCGATTGTGTATAGATTCAAGCCTAGGAACTTAGGAAAATTCTAGAATTCACATCTGACTCCGAAACACGTCTAAACTCATCTGAATGACCTCAAATTTTGTACACAGGTCATAAACGACATTACGGACCTACTGCGCTTCCGAAAATCCATTCCGAGTCCGATATCAAAATCTCACCTATCGGCCGAATTCGTCGAAATTCTAACTTTCGCCAATTCAAGCCTAAATCCACAACCGACCTCGAAAACACATTCCGAGTACGCTCCTAACCCCGAAATCACCCAACGGAGCTAACGGAGTTGACGGAATCCCATTCTGGATTTGTCTTCACACAGCTCTAGCTACGGCCAGATTTCTAAAGCTAAGATCCACATTTATGGACTATGTGTCCAAAATCACCCCGGATTCCATCACTCAATGTACTGATAGGTTCCCATAACATAAATAGACATGGGAGAAATGGTAATTAGGGGATCGGGGCACTAATTCTTATAACGACCGGACGGGTCGTTACACAAAGCGAATAAAAGGCCACAAAATTGGTTACAGTTTCCCTATTATATGAAGCAAAACTTTCTGGGCATGAACATGCATGGACAAAGGCATAAAGCCATCTTTGATTTTTCCTGACGAGCAAAAGGCTTGAAGGACTGAACAATGTATCAAGGGTCAACAAAGGTTACTCGATTAAAAGTTGTTCTGGGAGCAAGGTTGTTTGCACCATAAACACAAATGGTGATAAGCGCAAAATAGTCAGGTTTTGATGTTGAGAAAGAAGATCTCCAGAATGTAATAACAGAATCTCCCGGCAATTGGTAGGACCATCGACGGAGTCAGTGTTTCTAACAAGTGTAATGGACGCAAGGTTAAGTCGCCCAAGAAATCAAGGCCACAAACTGACCACCATTTTAAAACTAACAAGTTTTTCTTTGTTCAGAACAGGATCGCGACAATTTTAGGAAACAATTTGTGAAAAGACGAACACCACCAAGTGAAGTTCTCAAATCCTTAGTATTCTTCTAATATACATGTAATCATGTTATTATTAGTTTCATTATAGGTAATCAATACCCTATCTTCAACACAGGGTACCACATCCCCTGGTTGCATTACTTCTTGCCTGCATAGGGTACGACATTCCCTAGTAGCATCTCAAAGAGCCACGAGCCTCATTTCCTCGCCAATCACAGGGTACTACATCCCCTGGTCACATTACGTTTTGCCTACATAGGGTACGACATTCCCTAGTAGAATCTCAGTGAGCTATAAGCCTCACCTTATTGCCAACACAGGGTACTACATCCCCTGGTTGCATTTCTTATTTCTAACATAGGGTACTACATCCCCTAGTTGCATTTATTTTCTGCCTACATAGGGTACAACATTCCCTAGTAGAATCTAAGAGAGCCAAGGGCATCATCTCATTGTCAACACACGGTACTACATCCCCTGGTCACATTATTTTCTGCCTACATAGGGTACAACATTCCCTAGTAGCACCACAGAACACTGCAAGCATTATCTTATTGCTAACATAGGATACTACATCCCCTGACTGCATTTAATTTCTGCGTACATAGGGTACAACATTCCCTAGTAGAATCTCAGCGAGACATGAGCCTCATCTTATTTCTAACACAGGGTACTACATTCCCTGGTTGCATTTTATTGCAAACACAGGGTACTACAGCCCCTGGCTGCATTTATTTTCTGCCTACATAGGGTACAACATTCCCTAGTAGAATCTCAGTGAGCCACGAGTCTCATCTCATTTCCAAACACAGGGTACTACATCCCCTGGTTGCCTTCATTCTTGTTAACACTGGGTACGGCATCCCCTATTATTTATAAAAAATAAATAAATAAATTATATATATATATATATATATATATATATATGTCTTTTTCAATTCTTTATTCTGCAATAGCAAAGATAGTTTAATGTGTTTTCAATAACTCACAAAAATTTTCTAGTGCAAACTGGGGTAGAAATTTTTGTTTGTTTTGTTTGTTTGTGATGGCTTGTAGGTTTTTCTGCAAAGCACGGATTGGATGTGCAAAAAAAAATAAGATTCCAGCTCTTACCAAAGAAAGTGGAATATTTGATCTCCATACCAGCCGCAACCAACTTGGACATAATGCATGCGGAGACACAAAGTCTCAAGATCCATCTTCTCATCATCTGATCAAGAAACAAGCCTGTGAGAATGTTTCATAGTCTGTCGCATCGAGCGCATCAAGTTTCAATCTAAAGTCAATGGGAGAAGCAAGTCAAGAATCAAGACAAGACTCAAGATAGCATTTAGATAGGAATTTTGTAACTCGTAGATTTCAAGAGTATGTAAGCTCCTTTTCATTTTGATGTAATAGTATGAATCGCGGATCGGAACCTCGATGGAACTTCGATCGACTCTCCCTCTAAGAATACTCATCGCTCTTCTTGAACTACATGTGACCTGATTCCCTTATAATCCGGGATATGTAGGCTGCCTGAAACCAAGGCTCGGTCCCACCTTTTTCTTTTATCTTCTTTATCGTTTTAAATAATAGTGAGGTCAAAAATTAGTCACCGTGTTCATTTTCTTTGCCTGAAAACTCTTCATGTTTCCAAGCAAAGAGAGGCATGCTGTGAACAACTAATTTTTGACCACACCCAAATTCTATACTATTTTGATGTAAATATTTCTTTTAGGTCTAATCTTAATATTATAAATTTTTTTATCTTACTCTTAATAGGTTTTATCTAAGAAAGTTAAAAACTAGAAAAAATATATTAACATTCTTAGGACACAATTTTATTCATTTTTCTTTTAATTAGAATTATAGTAAGTTAGTAGTATTTTTCTTAATATCACTTAAAGTACATATAAATATATGATTTTCCTATATTGTAAGAAATGTTAATTAATATTATTATCTTTTTAATTTAATTTATCTTCTACAAAACAAAACAAATTTTTTTTGTTATTATTATTATTTTTATTTTTTTTGAAGCTAACATTAGGAGATTCTGATTTTTTTTTAAAATTAGCTAACAATTCAATCTCCTAAGTTCCCCATTTTTGCTAAACTCCCAAAAATCCGCCCATATCCCCACGCTTTCCCTCATCATCTGCACACACATTGTATATAAAAAGAGAATCCTATTTATAAAAGGAGGGATTGAATAAAAAGGAGAAGGGGATGGAGGAAACAAAACAGTGACGGAAATTTGGCATTTTCCATAAGTCATTTTGAAAATTTGTCTAAGTGGTCAACTCAAGCACACTTTTAGAATAAAAAATCTGTCTAGGTTGTTGATTTGTATTTCGAAATTTCAAGCTCTTCCGAAACCTGAAAGTCTCCGACAAGGTCTGGGTTCGAGGTTCCGGCGTTTGGTCAGCGATCTTGGTTGAAACGTTTTGTTGCTCTCCATTTTCGCAATTGAAACCCGATATCACTGTCTGCGACTAAAGGTTAGACATTTATCAATAAAAGATCCAATTATTTTTTCTATTTTTCTCAATAGTATATTTGCTCTAGTTGCTCTCGCCCAAAGGTTCTATTTGTTTCTATGTTCCAATGGTTGTTCCTTATTTTGATTTGTATACTTTATTTGATATGTGGAGGCACATGTTGAGTTAATCATGTAACTACCAAATATTTGTTTAGTTTGATCAAAACTAGAATTCAATATTGATGGTCTTGTGTCGTGAATTTTTTTTGAGCCGTAAAGGTTTGGCAATTGGTTCGAATTAGCTAGCATAGAGTGATTTGGGTTCGGACTAACGAAGGAAAAGAATTTGAGCAGAATAGCTAGCCCATTTACTCCCCAAAATTGTTTTTTCCATAAACTCTTAGCCTTACAATAATCTCAAAATTTAGGAAGAGTAATGAACACCGATGGAGTATTTTAGATGTCTTTTAAATCACCGCGATTATGTACACGTACGCTGATATAGTTACGATACCAAAAATAAACCGAGGTATGGTTCGGGTAACTTTGACCAAATCAATCTTCCTAATTAATAAAGTATTTTTAATAATGTACACGTTCGCGTGATACGGCGATATTTTTAAAAAATGAATATACGTAAAAAATTCTTCAGGCACGACTTAATCTATAATCTTGATGATATACACGTTCGCGTGACATTGTTATAATTTCCCATATTAAAACCAAGGTATGCGTTCATACAAATTTGGTAAAACAATCTTAATAAATATACAAATATATATCTCGAATCTAAAAGAGGCGAAATAATTAAATATTTTAGATACGCTATTAGTCCATGTGTTCTTACTCGAACCTTGGATATGTGTACATTTGGTACCTTGGTTTAATATTTAATTTTAAAGAATACCTTGTGTGCGTACCGCATCTTGGTAAACACAATTAACAAAAATACAATAACTAATTAAACGATAATAAATAAGTCATAGTTAATAAAAATTATAAAAATAGCTGAAAATTGATTTAAGTCTTACATTAGTCAATAAAGCGACCGTGTTAGAACCACGGGACTCGAGGGCTGCCTTACACCTTCCCCTCGGTCAACATAATTCCTTACTTAGTCTTTTATTTTCCTAGACCATAAATTAAGAGACAAACCTTCCTTTCGAAAGGGGATTCAAATATAAGGTGACTTGGAACACCAAAACTCATTTCCAAGTGATGACTCTAAATAATAAATAATCCCTTTTCAAAACGTCACTTCGATTGGAAAAACTCTTCTAACTCAACCTCGTAATAGGATTGTGGTGCAAAAAAGGAGGTGTGACACTTGAGACAAGTTGTTGTGAATTGAAAGAGTCGTACTAATTCCAGAGTCCATATTCTTGATATACTTATAAAGCAAATAGTCATTCATGTTTTCACATTTGTTACATGCATTTTGTAGTTCGTTGGAGATTTTGATTGAATATTGTCTTGTAATTGACCATGTTTGTACATGGATCTATAATTATAGTAAAGTTATTCTCATCTTTGCAACAATGTTTACGTCTACATAAAGGTTCAGTGGGTTGACATTGTTTTACGATATATATATATATATATATATATATATATGTATTTCTGGTGGTTCCATTTTTGTGATAATATTGATGATTTTATGACAGTACAGTTTTCTGCTTACAATTGTTGAGATAAAAGTGTTGTGAAAGGCTTGGCCTGAATTGTGAAAGTTTTTGATAAATATACAAATATATATGACTATGATAAGGGTGGACAGGAAAATATATAAATGACTGTGATAAGGGTGGATAGGGAAATATATATATATATATATATATATTTCCCTATCCACCCTTATCACAGTCATATATATTTTTTCCTGTCCACCCTTATCATAGTCATATATATTTGTATATTTATCAAAAACTTTCACANATAAGGGTGGACATGGAAAATATATATATGACTGTGATAAGGGTGTACAGGGAAAATATATACGAATGTGATAAGGGTGGTCAGGGGAAATATATATGACTGCGATAAGGGTAGGACAAGGAAAAAATAAATATATGACTGTGATAAGGGAGGATACTTGTGTTTTACTGAATTTCAATGATATTTTACTGGTTCTGAAACTCAAGGATTTGAAGCTTACAGATTTGAAAAGAATTTACTGTCTTACTCTATTATCTTTCGTATTCCGTTCTTACGGCTATTTTGAAAGTCATAACCTTGGAGATTCTTCTAAAAATTTGTGTTAGATTTTGGTGACAGCTGAGGCCTGGAATAGGCGACTGAGTCATTTTATTTATTATTTCAGTTTATATTTTCTTGTTTGTGTAGAATTTTTTTATTGCATTATTATATATATATATATATATATATATATATATATATATATATTCACAGGTTAAGATATGATTGCCCCGCCTTTGTCTCGTCACTACTTCGTCGAGGTTAGGCTTGCCACTTACTCAGTACAGGGGGTCGGTTGTAGTAATACTACATTCTGCACTCTTTTGTGCAGATCCATGTACCGACCAGTAGTAGAGATTTTTAGTAGCCGTTATTCATTATCCAGAGACACGATGTAATAACCCGGCCGGTCGTTCCGTGAGATTTACCCCGTTTCTCCCATTTCTGCATTTGTTATATATTGCTAGCCTGTTTTTGTTGTGTTGGGTCAGTTGGTTTGGGTCCGGAGTGGTTACGGTGAGAATTGAGGCATTTAGTCTCTTAAAATTGCCTAATAGTCGAAAAAGTCAACTGAGAGTTGACTTATTAGTGAACGGCCTTGGAATGCGGATTTTATGGCTCAGGTAGCTTCGATAGGTGTTTGGAATGAAGTTTTGATGCCCGGTGTAGAATTAGGCTTGAATTGGCAAAAATTAGTTTGTGGCGATTTTCGGTCGGCAGTGGAAAATAGGCTATCGGGGTCGGAATGGGTTTCCGGAAGTTGGAACAGGTCCGTAATGTCATTTTGAGTATGTGTGCAAAATTTCAGGTCAATCGGTGGTGTTTTGGTTGCTTTCGGCGTAGTTGGCGAAATTTGGAAGTTTGAAAGTTCATAGGCTTGAATTTGATGTAATTTTGGTGTTTTCGTGTTGTTTTTGGTGTTTTGAAGGCTCGACTAAGTTGGAATATTGCTATGGGGTGTGTTGGTATGTTTGGTTGGGGCCCCGAGGGGCTCAGGATTTATTTCGGATGGTTGGCGGGGTTTTGAACTTGGAAATTTGCAGCAAAAGCTGCTGGTGTGAGTTCTGGTGTTGGCCGCACCTGCGGATGGGTAGCCACAAGTGCGATGTCACGGTGCGGAAGTCTGTGCGCAGGTGCGAAAGGAGGCTAGGCAGGGGAAATTCGCAGGTGCGAAGAGATAGCCGCACCTGTGAAGCCGCAAGTGCAGAGAATTGGCTGCATGTGCGAAAATTGGCTCGTTAGTGGGATTTCGCAGGTGCGCACCTGGGACCGCAGGTGCGGAATGGCTGGAGAACAATATAAATAGGGGCCTCCGTGAGATTTGTTTCACTCCATCATTTTTGCTTGCGGGAAGAGCTCTTTTGGAGGCAAATTGAAGAGGGAATTCGTGGTTCTTCAGTGAAGGTAAGTTCTCGGGTTATTAAAATCGTTCTTATGCTATTTTTGTTCGGATTAGGCTTGTAAATTGGAGGATTAAAGTAGGAAAAGGTTGGCAAGAATGGGTGGAGAATTGGAATTTCCTTTTGAGGATTTGAGTGGGCAATTGTGGTCCGATTTTAGTGTTCTTGGTATGTATAGAATCGTGGGAGGACGAGGATTCTAGTGATGCAAATTTTATCGAATTCCGAGACGTGGGCCCGGGGCTCGGGTTTGGCCGAATTTCGAGATTTTTGTATAAATTGATAGTTTTCGATTGGATTGAGTTCCTTTGGTATATATTAATGATGTTGAACTGGTTTTGGCTAGATTCAGAGCAATCGGGAGCCAATTCGAGGGGCAAGAGCATAGCGGACTAGTATTGTTGCCCGGTAGAGGTAAGTAATGGTTATAAATCTTGTCCTGAGGGTATGAAACCCCGGACTACATATTTCTCACTGATTTTGGAATGGTGCACATGTCGTATGACGAGTATGTGGCGCGCACTGATTTTTTTGGATAGGACTAGGTCCTCTCTGTGAGCATGTGATTTTTACTCGCCGTATCGTCCTATAAAAATCTCAATAAATCAATTGATTTTATGAATTTTGTTGATTTTCAGTAATTAATTGTGAATTACTTGCATATCCATAATTCATCTTTCAAAATTATTAAAAATTTTGCATCAATATTATCAAGGAATTATGAAGTTATTATATATAATTAATTAAATAATAGACGAAAGACGAGTATTTAATGTAATGTAGTTTTTAATAACTAATTACTATAAAAATTAATCATTTTTATTCCATAAATCATAGATTTAATTAAGAATATACAATTGGTTGTTTTATTCTTAATTAATATGTAAATAGATGAAAAATAAGGTTTAAAATTAATTGCTAACATTTGTTGGATTAAATTAGATTTGGACTTATTTAGGTTAATTAGTTAATTAATTGAGAAAAAGCCAATTTTGGACCTGGGCTTGAAACTACACAAGCCCAAACCCAATCCCTACAAACTAAAACAACCCAGGCCAAAAACCCCCTTACTCGGCCTGCCCCAGCACCCTTCCAAACGACCCCAAACAATTGAATCCTGGCCATTGATAGAAATTGATCGGACGACCATGAACTCACCCACCTAAACTATATAAATTTCCAAACTAAACCCTACCCCCCCCCCCACCCCAATTTTCCCTTTCATCCGCTTCTCTCTAAAAAACCCTAGCCGCATAGGGTTCCTACCTTGCTCCGCCCACAAGAAATCGCCTACCGGTGGTGGACGACCTCCAATCAACCCCAACTTCTCACCGGACAATCACCATCATCCCCTCTACCACCTCCCATTGCTGGTTTCCCTAAAAACCCAGTCAATTTGCACCAGTTTCAGATCTAAGAAATCTGAAAACCCCAAAAGCTACTCCCCGGCCGATTCAAGAACAATCAATGGTTCAGACCTTCATGGGTCGATTGCTCTTAACTAGAGCAATCGATTCATGAAGGTTTGATTCATTTTCAAACCCCACTGGATCCGGTAAAGTCCAACGACCTCCTTTCTCTTTTCCGCCAAAAAAACCCTTTTACAGGTTTCCCCTCCTCCCCTTCTAACTGTTTCTTGTGCCATTAGCATGGATATGTCATAGTTTAATTCTTTTCATTGTATCACCGTTTAGATCTGTTGTTTTCTTTCATCGTTTTCTTCCACCTGTGTATATTTCTTCCTCATCGTTTAGTTTAAGCTCTAAATGTATTTCATGACAGTCATATCTTGATTTTGTTCTCGTCAATTAAGTAATTAGTTTTCCCAGTTTAACCATGTTTCGTCATTGTGTATGACTGTTCTGTTTTGATTTGCATTACCTTCGATTTGATTGATTTAAGGTTTAACATGTTATGCACATTCCGAACTGTTTTTACAACCATGTTTAGTCATTTAGGCTTTCCTGTTAATCACCATTGATTTACTAAAGGTTCTACTTGTTTAAAATTAATAATTAGCTTTATTGGTTCATGCTTAAGTCCTCCAGAATACCTTTACTGTCGTTTATCTCCTCTCTAAATGCTACTGTCCATCCCTATTTGATTACACACCCTAACCTTAGTATAATATGAAGATTAATCATTCACCTAGATTATTTTATTAGTTAATTAGGCTCCTAACTTCATGGAGAGTTTAGTTACTAATATAATTAACTAAGATCAAGAAGCAATCTAATAAACTAACCATTTTTTATTAACTAACTAAGTCCTAAAATCTGCCTAAGGTAATTACTTTAGGACTACTTGACTAGAACAGATTGTTTAACCTAGGCTTGATAATTAGTTAAGTTTTCTGATTTTAGGTAAGTGAGTTTGACTTAATTAAACTAAAATAGTTAACTTAATTTAAGAAGTCAAAACTGATTGGTTTACTTCAATTAGTTGATTTAAACATAAGTAAGTAGTATGAAACTAACTCTAGGCATTTAATCAATTAATCTTTAATTAATTAACTCAAACTTAGTCAAGAACAACTAATAGTTAACTAAAGGACATAGTGGGGGTTAACTAACCAAAGTTAATGCCTAGCTAACTAGTGAACCTAACTAGTGTTAGTTAACTAGAGTTAAATAATAACCCAAAGTGAGCTTAACCTTGATTACCCAATGGTAAATTCAGGGACTCCAAGGGGTACAATAGGTAATGTAGACTTAGGAAATCAAAATTTTAAGGGTAAAAGGGTCTTTAATAGGTAAGAATGTTCTAGAATAGAGGCAGTTGTCCCAAAGATAGGGTTGACAGCTGCCCTATGTACTGTTTTGGTACTATTTTTCAGTATTGGGTAGGGAATATTCAAAGAATATCCCATTCGCAAAATATTCTATAAGTAGACCCTCTTTTTAGAGGTAGGGGGATTTTACACTTTGGAAAAATGAATTTTCACATTTTGAGCTGCTGGGATACAGAATCTTTCCCACATTTTTTCAGAAATATTGTCTTACTTAAAAGGTTTTGAATCTGATTCCCTTTGACAAAAACAAGTATCATAAGTAGAGGGCCTAGTTGAGCTGCTATCTTCCCTTTTGGCTGAATTTGGTTTTCTGGAAGTTCTTACTTAAAATATCCACACTCAAGATTTCTGAGTTATTCTTGTTTGGACTGGTTGGTTTTCTTTGGGGTCTTTTCTGTTTGCTGCTTGCTGATCTCTCTTCCTTCTTGTTGTTCATACTTGACCTTTATTTGGTCAAGTCTCTTTGTTTGTTTCTCTCTTAAAAGGTATGTATTTAACTCATCATTTCTTAATAAAATTTCTTGAATTAGAATATTCTTCTTCTTCTCCCTGCTTAAATTAGTTTGTCATTGATGAAATGAGGTTATCTCTCTTTCTTTATGTACATGTGACTGTATAGATGTTTATTAGCACATTAATGAACCTGTTTGAATGTGATGAATATTGTTGGTGTTGTTGCTATCTCTTTGCTGAAATATTCTGTTATTTCTGGCCAAATGTATATAAACATGGTAGATACTCATAGTTCTATATTAAAAATAAGGTTGTACTGAGGTGTAGAATCTGACCTTCTCTATGGTCAGGCTCTCTCTATAAGAGTGCAGAAAAATATGGTTTTCAATTGAGTCTCTTTGATCAATAGAGAGATTCAATAAGCAAATCTCTAGATAGGTTGGTATCAGCACTAGGGTAGATGAATCTGACCTTCCAATGGTCAAATTCACCCCATAATAGTGTATAAAACAGTAGTATAGACGGCTGAAATTCAGCCTCTAAAGGGTATACAGCATGTAGTTAAAAGGGCTATAGAGTAAAGAATCTGAACCCTTATATGGTCTGATTCAGTCTCTAAAAAGCCAAGAACAGTCAAAATGTCCAAATGAATACTGTGATATGGTTGTTAAAAACGTCAAACAAGATTGCATCTGTAAGTTTGAATCAGACTCTCCTTTATAGTCAGATTCAATCTAAGAAAAATGCATAAAACATGTATCTTTTCCTTCTACTGAATCTGTAATTACTGGTTAAAAATCTGACTGTTCACCTATGTATGGTTATAACTGTAGAATTATCTCTCAAAAAGGCTTTTGAGATTAATTCCATATCCATGAAGTCGCAATAGATCCATTAGATAACATTAAAGGGTAGTGAATCTGACCCCTTTAATGGTCAGATGCACCCCATAAGATGTTTATGTTGGTTTGGACGACTTGTATCTTATATCACTGTGGGGAGCAGCATGTAAAGGATAGTATCTGATCCCTGTAATGATCAGATTCAGCCTCTTACAGCGCACATGAGTTCTGTATGGTCTAGTTGGGACTAAAAGCCGAAGAATACAGATCCTAAAATGTGAAAGTCGTTGGCTTTGAACAGGGGCAGTAGCTAACCTTGTTTCTTTTATTTTTCTTCTTATTATTAGAACTTATGTATTTAATTTAAGAACAATGTAATAGCGTAATTACAGCCTTTTGTATATGCTTTATTTGTAATATAAGACTGGACATTATATTTGTTTATATTAGCATTCCTTTCTTTCAGCATGTATGTTGTTCCTATAATATTTCAAAAAAAAATGTGTATAATTGGCTCCAGATTTGTTTTGATTACACTGGACTCAAACATGACTATTCTGGACAGTTTAGGATGAACCAAACTATTTATAATGGCCCATCAAGGTCTGAGTACAATCTAGAGGATCTGGAAAACGCGAAGGGCCCTTAGCCACAAGGCTGTTTATTCTCAGATTTAAGTACAAAGTTTCAGGCATCAATATTTTAAGCACCCAGATTTTGACATAAAAATTCAAAGGCACCCTTTCTAAATCTTTTCTTACAATTTAGCGTTCAAATCAACCTGTCCAAATGACCCTCGTAAAATACCTATTAAAGTTCTGGAAACGACTACGTTTAGATCAAAGGAATTTTGAAGTATATATAAATATGAATTTGCTATTCAAAGTAACCTCTCACCAAATTTATCTCGTGTTCTTAAGAGTCCAAATTTACAGCAATATGTAGAACTCTAGGTGTATATCAAAAAGTATTGAGTTTTCGTCATTTGAAATTGATAAAACTATTTAAGTCAAGGTGCTATGTGTTCATTTGATTGTTTTAAATAAGTGATTTGCAAATTAGCATTTCGACTTTCTCTATATGATGGCACGATTCTCTCTTGTAGTTGTATAGCTTTCACCCTTATTGAATTAATCACAATTAGTTTGGCCGGAGAGTTAAAAAATAAATTGGATTAAAAAGTGGCCATAGCCCAAAACATGTAGTTTTTAGACTAGTGAATATCATTCTAGGTAATCCTTACGTAGAATGCATACCTTTACTTTGAAACTTGACAAAATTGACCATTACCTCAAAGTTACAATAAACTACACTCGGGAGTGGCAACTCATGCCCCGATCCTCAATTCTAAACAACTGAAAAATGCACATAGCAATCACGGGGGCATTCCATGTGACGTTTTTACTATGTGTTCAAAAACAACAAGTGTACGTCATCGTAACTTGTCCAACATAAATTCATAAACGTCCTAATCGACCTTAAAATTAAAACGCTTTTTCGAAAAATAGAAAACTCAAACATCGCCACAAATGGGCGTTATAAAACTGTGACGACCATAGTCTTGACTACGTAATCCACACACAGGTGCGACAACTCATGTCCCCGTCTTCAACTTCAAACTATAATAAAAATCACATGTCGTGATTGCGGGTGCATTTCATGTGGCGTAGTTATAATATGTCCCAAAAACAAATAAGTGCCCGACATCGTGACTTCTTTCAAGATAAATCCATAAATACTAAAAGCGGTTAAAAATTAAACGGTTAAATGCACAATAGGCAAAAATATGTAATTAATCAGACAATTTAGGCCAAATATTAATAGTAAGAGACCGTGCTAGAACCACAGAACTCCGGAATGCCTAACACCTTCTCTTGGATTAATAGAATTCCTTACTCAGATTTATGGTCGCAGACAAATTAAAATAGAGTCAAAATTTCCTCGGTTTGGGATTTTTAAAATAAACACGGTGTCCCGGAACATCGTCAAAAATTCGGGTGGCGACTTTGAAATAAATAAATAAATCCCAAATCTGAATAATGTCACTTAAATTGTAAAAACTCCCTTAGTTAACCTTCATTAATCAAGGGTAGTGAAAAAAGGAGGTGTGACAGCTCTGGCGACTCTGCTGGGGAATCGAACCCAGAATCTCTGGTTCAGGGTTAAGAGTTCGAGCTTAGAATAGCTGTTATATTTGGCTTTATTATTTGATTTTATATGTTTGAACCTAATGTGCTAAATGTTGCTTTTTACCACTTTGATATTATCTGAACTGTATATAAATTGCACTGAAGCCCTCTTCTCTCTGAGTCTTCTAAATCATCTGGGAAGTGTGCACTTTGTGTGACTTCTTTTCTGTTAGAGTCATATCCAAATTTTAGAACGAGGTACGGATAATTTGCAAAGTCGGTGAAGCTTCTGTATTCCCGGCACGCTGCCCCGACCTCGGCTCGAGCTGTCCGCTCGGGTAAGCCTGGTCTAGAACAAAACCCCAGGTTTAAACCTAGAATAACAAAACCTCATGCCGGATCCCTAGTAGGAACGCTTATTTGCATCATGTGCATTTGACTTAGGGGACTCAACACAGGGGTTGGGTCCATCTAGGACAGGTGTACCTGAAATGAAAGACTACCCTGATGCATCTTATTTGCTACGTATGCATTTATTTGTCTCATCTTGTGTATTGACCGGCTAAACCAAAAAATGGATAGAAAAACCAAGAGTGAGGTAGAATAGAGAATTCACCCTGTTTTGAAAAATCCTCATATTTATCCCGAAACTCTGCCAAAATTTCTAATATATATATATATATAACAAAATGAGTGGGTGTATATTTTTAGTCAATCAGGATTTTTCCCGAACTACGTTTTGTTTGATTCTCACGGGTGTGGGATACATAGGCAACCCTCATCGGGTCCAACTCAATTTTTCAAAATCAAACGGATATAGCCCTATATAAATTAGGTGACGCCATTATAGCCTGATCGCCCAAGTGGGGCGCCGGAAGGCCGTTTTGCAAAAATGGCCGCCTGTGTTTTGTCTTTAAATTTTGACCCAATTCGCGAACACAACCTTAAAAGGTTGTATTCGCAAAGGTGGTCCATTTTCTTTATTACAAAACCTTTTGCCAAAATGACACTTATTCGAAAAAATTTTGTGGTCTTAATCAAAAAGAATGAATGTGCAGGATGAATACAGTTGAAAACATCCCCTTCAAAGCAGTCGAGGAAATCCCTCTAGGACTCCATATGTGGTGGAGCAACTTGGGGGAAACCAGTAGAAAGTCTGTTATAAAAGCTTTAGGGGGACTTACTGGCCTTTTAAAGATCAAGCCGAGGTTGGACATCGTCGAGGCTCTAGTGCCGTTCTGGGATCCCGCCCACAATGTATTCCACTTTTCGGACTTTGAATTGACACCCACGCTAGAGGAAATAGCGGGGTATGCTGGTCTCAATGACAATCTAAGAAGTCGGTACCCAGTGGCACCCAGGGCGGTCAATTCCCACAAGTTTTTGGATCTGTTGAACATTAGCCGGGACGTCCAAGACCCACACTTGTCCGAAGGCTTCTGCACTTTCTACTTTCTTTACAGACGTTATGGAGATCCCCAGGGTTATGAGGATAACAACACTGGTCTAACTTTCAAAGATCAGGCTAAATGGAAAGCCCGCCGGGGGCTAGCTTTTGTGGTAGCATTTTTGGGCACCTTGATCTACCCAAGAAGTGACGGATGCATAGACACCGGACTTGTGGGAATAGCAGACTTCATGACAAAAAAGTCCAATGGCACACTGATACCGATGGTCTTAGCCGAGATTTACCGTGCTCTGACAGTTTGCCAATCTGGGGGAAAATTCTTTGAGGGGTGCAACCTGCTCCTACAAATCTGGTTGATCGAACACCTCTGTCACCGTCCGGGCTACGTGAACTACGGTTTAACCGATTTGAACTGCATCGAGGAACATGGTACTCGGGTAAAATATCACCAATTCCCTGAAGGCACGGAAGCCTGGGACTCATACTTGAGCTCACTAACTGCCAACCAAATCGAGTGGACGTTCGGGTGGCTCCCTCTCAACGAGGTTATCAATATGTCTGCTGAGGTTTGCTATCTCCTGTTAATGGTCCTGCGAAGCATTCAGCCATATGCCCCGCACCGGGTCATACGCCAGTTGGGGAGGCAACAGGGTGTTCCCCATGACGAGGACTTAAGCCAACAAGCCATCGAGTTATGCCCAAGAGCTGCATTTCTTGAAGGCAGGGTCCGTCAAATTTTGAATGAGTGCAGGTTTTTAGAACTTCAAACTCAAGTGAGAGACTTATCCAAAGGGGAAGTGGAACCCGCCTACACATCTTGGTACGGTGTAAGAGGCAGGGAGCATCAAGAGAAAGAACGACCCGCAAAGAGACCCCATGTACAACAATTTGCCGAGCAAACTCAAGAGCATTGGGCTCGGTTAGAAAAAGAGAACAGCTACCAAGCCACCATAAGCAAATTGGAGTCCTAGGTCAGGGAAATCAAGTTCGAAAACATTCTACATACTGCCTCGATCGAAGGGGAGAAAAATAGATTAGCCCAAGAAAATGAAGTCCTCCGGGCCCAGATACAGGAACTGAAAATAGCTGCTGAGAACCCAGAGAGAAGCAGGACCGATGAAAGGCTTATCAACAGCTTAAGGCATAAAGTATGTAGCTACGGGAATGAGTTAGACAAAGCTGAAGAAGAACTGGCCGAATTTCGGTCAAGATTGACGAGAGTGCAGAAGAAAGAACAGAATTTGTTCAGAGACTAAAAAGTAAATATGACTAGGAAGTCGTGGGCTTGAAGGAAAAATTGGCCGCCGTCGAGAACGAGATGGCCAAACAGGAAAAAAGGTTTAAAACAGAGAGGGAACATTGCTATGCCATGTTGGCTCGGTTAGAAAAAGAGTTGCAACAATGGCAAGAACAGAGTCACAAGGATGCCCAAACTTTAGAAGCGATATCCCAACAAATCGAGTGCCTGCTTCAAGAGAAGGATATTATCAGGTGAAGGGTCCAAGAGATAGCTGACTACATCGTCACCAGATGCCAGGAATGCGAAGATATGACTCGGACCACTTTCTTCTTAGCAGTTATGATCTTCGTCCACAAGATAATGGACGACCTTTACCGCCTCCGACAAGACATAGCACGCAGACCCGTGGCAAGGCCGAATGATGCCCCACCGGCCCCTGGAGCAACGGAAGCACTAATGTATTCTTGATATTTTCGAGTATGTACTTCACTTTTCTAGTCATAGTCATATGTTGAGTCCACAGTAGTCTTTATATTTTCGAAATAATGTGTCAAGTCTGTTTTGCAAACTCTGTAATTCCAAAAATGGGCTGTTAATTTTCTGTAATCAAAAGTGTTTATTTAATGAATAGAAATTTTTGGAATGAAGCCTTTAGAAAATGATATATGCATCTCTTTGGGTTTTGCTAGCATGAACTACGTGATGATCTGATTCACGCGGCGCCGTGATACGTAGGCAATCCACATAGGATTCGATCATAACCATAAGAAAGGAAACCGAGCGAGGAAATAAATAGCAGACGCAATAACAAAGGAAAGGAAAAAAATAATAATAGAAAGAAAAACAAACCAAGAGATAAAGCCGGGATGAAATACACAACTGTGGCAAAGACATGTAGAAAGGCATCAGGTGCATTGCATACCCCGTACGTGCGATTTGCCTATGTGATAAATGTTTTAAACTAACGTTTTGTTGGTTCAATCTAAAGGTATTTTAAGGTGGTTGGTTTTGCGGTAACCTGGCTTCCCATCCTTACTTCACNAACCGAGCGGGGAAATAAATAGCAGACGCAATAACAAAGGAAAGGCAAAAAAATATATAATAGAAAAACAAACCAAGAGATAAGGGCGGGATGAAATACAGAACTGTGGCGAAGACATATAGAAAAGCATCAGGTGCATTGCATACCCCGTACGTTCGATTTGCCTATGTGATAAATGTTTTAGAACTAACGTTTTGTTGGTTCAATCTAAAAGGTATTTTAAGGTGGTTGGTTTTGCGGTACCCTGGCTTCCCATCCTTACTTCACTAGATCAAAGGGGAGCGTAGAAATGACATCTGAAAGTCACCTGCCAATCGTCAACTCCACCGTGGAAGACCTAAATCAAGTCATCCTAACATCTGGGTCCGCAACAGCTGAAGAGAACAGGACTCTGCTTTGCCGCATGCTGGAAATGTGGGACACATGGTCCAATGGTAGGGAACCACCCAGTACCATCCCAGGTTTCCCATAGATAATCCCCAGGGCAGGAGGGACGTCCAACATCCCCATAATCTACCCAGCCACGCCATTTGGATATCCAACTATGTCGGCGCACTTTGCCGGAAGGCCTTCTGAGGTTCGCCCCGATGCCTTGTTTTCTGGTGTGTCTTCCAACATTTTCACCGCACCACCAATCTCCGCCACGGCCCCACTAACTATCTCCGGGCCAAGTTTTGAGCCGCCGGCATTCACATTCCAAACACCATCCGTCCATCAGGATGCCGCTCATGCTACTCCCAATGCATATCCCCAACAAACTCAGCCCGAGTTCACTTTGGGACAGGATAAGAAAAACTTCGAGAACGAAGAAATAACTCGAAAAATGAAGAATATTGAACAGAGCCTCAAAAATATACGGGCTAAGCGGGCAGAAAAGCTTCTCCTATGCAGATTTTTGCATGTTCTCGCACGTCCATCTGCCTCTCGGGTTTAAGACCCCCAAGTTCAAAAAATATGACGGACATGGACACCCCATAGCCCATCTGAAAAGATACTGCAACCAGCTCAGGGGAGCAGGTGGGAAGGAGGAACTTCTCATGGCATATTTTGGAGAAAGTTTGACAGGAATTGCATCAGAATGGTACATGGACCAGGATATATCCCGTTGGCACATATGGGATGAATTAGCCCAGGACTTTGTCCGACAATTCCAATACAATATGGACATCGCTCCCGATAGAAACTCACTATCCAATCTCAAAAAGAAACCCTCAGAGAGTTTCAGGGAGTACGCCATCAAATGGCGTGAGCAAGCATCCAGGGTCAAACCNCACAGACAATCCACTTCCCACTCACAATCATGGGCCCATCATCGGCATGATTTGCAAGGATCAGGATTTTGATCCAGCTCTAAAGGCCATCATCGCCATCGCAGATGTCGAAAGAAAACCCAAGACGGCACCCAATCCAGCCAAGGAGATGAGAAAGAGTAACCCTGTCCCCCAAATCACGGAACAGACTGAGACTGGGACAAATAAGGGGCCCTCTAAAGATGTTGTCCTTTACATCCCCAAGGCACACAGGAAAGAACAAAGTGTGTTGAGCCCTCCCGAAAGGCTACAATTCAACAGGTCAATAATGAATGGCTCAAAAATATATGTCTTGAAGGGGACGTACGCAGCGCGGGGGCAAATAATTTCACCTAGGCTGAATGAGCCCGTGGTTATTAGCTGCGCGTTGCAAACTCCCATAAAGAATACTACTGCTGTCCCGTGGAATTACCACCGGACAGTGGTGACATACAAAGGGAAAGAGATTACCGGGGAAACAGGAGATATAAACTCTTCAGAAAAATACCTCGACCCCGAAGAGCTAAATAAAAGCAAGTTGAAACGCTTTTCTCCCAAAAGGCCAATCAGTGTTGGCGATGAAAAAGAATTCTTCAAGAATATGAAAACCTCTGAATACGCCATAATCGAGGAGCTCAGGAAATCCCCCGTCCAGGTCTCGCTTCTATCCTTGCTGGTGAATTCAAGCGAGCATCAGAAGATCCTGATCAAAATGCTCAACGAAGCATACGTTCCGGCCAACACCACAATCGAGCAAATGGAGAGGATGGCAGAATGTTTTTTTGAGGTCAACTGGATTTCGTTCAGCAAGAATGATTTTCCCCCGGAAGGGTCCACCCACAACAAAGCTCTCCACCTAACTGTTAAATGTGAAGGTTACTATGTGAAGAGAGTTATGATGGACGGTGGGTCTGGGGTTGATATTCGCCCTCTATCGACCTTACAAAGAATGGAGATCGGGACTGAAAGAATCAGGCCCAACAATGTGTGCGTCCGTGCATTCGATGGTATCAAAAGGGACACGATCGGGGAGATTGATCTGGTTTTGACAATCGGCCCTGTAGACTTCGAAGTAACATTCCAGGTCATGGATATGGATACTTCCTACAATTATCTCTTGGGAAGGCCTTGGATCCATGCGGCGGGGGCAATGCCATCCACTCTCCACCAGATGTTTAAGTTTGAATATGAGGACCAAGAAATCGTGGTCCATGGGGAAGACGAACAATCCATTTACAGGGACTCGTTAGCCCTATGCCTGGAAGCAAGAGAGGGCAGCGAGCACATAGTCTACCAGGCTTTCGATATTGTGGTTGCGGACCAGCATGAGGAAGGAACCCCATGCCCTCAACCCTTCCTATATAACGCATCAATTATGGTCGCCAACGACATGATCAAACATGGGTACACACCCGGAAAAGGGCTCGGGATGTCCTTGCAAGGCATTAAAGACCCCGTCACTTTGCCTGCCAATAAAAAGTTTTTCGGCATAGGGTTTCAAGCTACCCCAGACGATGAACAATGGGCTAACCAACACAAGAAAAATGGTTGGGTATTGCCTCAGCCGATCCCACATATCACCGCATCATTTGTCAAGCCAAAATACGTGGAAGAAGAAGAAGAGGTTTTCACGGCCGAAGAAATAGAAGAAATATGCAGAGCAATGAGGCAAATGTTGTATGAGGCCCATATGGTCCAACCAGGAGAGGGCTCCAGCACTGCCGAAGTACAGTATATGGGACCTGATGCCAAGTTGCAAAACTGGGAGGCTACTCCATTCCCCGTCCGACGGGAGTCTCGTAGTTCATCTTTTTTCCATCATTTATGCACTATGAGTTATTCCAGGGTGTAACTCAAGTTTTAAATTCTTGCCTTTAAATTTCGATGTAAACCCTCCTATGTTCAAATTCAACGAAATGAAATAAAAAATTTCATCGACTACTATTCTTCCTGATTTTTTGTTTACTTTTCTTATTTTTTCAGTCCTAATAATGCGGCTTTAAAAAACATGACATGCTTGTGGACTTCCTGCTCTGATCCTAATACATCGTCTAACCTCGAAATAATGAATCATGAACTGGAATATGACGAAGAAGAGGCTTTTAGGGAAATAAATCGGGAATTGGAACAATTCGAGAATAATCCTAAGCCAAGCTTAAATGAAACGGAACCCGTTAACTTGGGCAGTGAAGAAGAGATTTGAGAAACCATGATAAGCGTCCATGCGGATGAAAATACTAAAGACACTTTGATTCAACTCCTATTAGAATTCAAGGACGTATTTGCTTGGTCCTACGACGACATACCCGGACTAAGTATGGACTTGGTGGTGCACAAATTTCCAACCTACACTGGTCATCCACAGGTCCAACAAAAGCAGAGGAAGTTCAAAACAGACATGAGTGACAAGATCAAAGAAGAGGTCGCTAAACAACTAAAGGTTGGAGTGATCCGAGTGGTCCAATATACCACTTGTCTAGCCAATGTGGTTTCGGTGCCTAAAAAGGACGGAAAGGTCCGGGTATGTGTCGAATACCGAGATCTAAATAAAGCCAGTCCCAAAGATAATTTTATGCTGCCAAATATACACATCTTAGTGGGCAATTGTGCCAAACATGAGGTACAGTCTTTTGTCGATTGCTATGCCGGATATCACCAGGTGTTGATGGATGAAGAAGATGCAGAAAAGACAGCCTTCACTACACCCTGGGGAACATACTGTTACCGGGTCATGGCGTTTGGTTTAAAGAACGCTGGGGCTACTTATATGAGGGCCATGACCGCCATATTTTATGACATGATGCATCAGGAGATTGAGGTGTAGGTGGATGATGTGATCATTAAGTCCAGAACCCAAAATGACCATGTGCAGCATTTGAGGAAATTCTTCGAACGCCTGCGCATATATAATTTGAAGTTAAACCCAGCCAAATGCGCTTTTTGAGTTCCATCCGAAAAATTACTGGGATTTATAGTCAGTCGACGGGGCATCGAGCTGGACCCAACAAAGATAAAATCTATCCGGGATATCCCACCCCCAAGAACCAAGAAGGAAGTCATGAGTATGTTGGGTAGGTTGAATTACATCAGCAGGTTCATCACTCAGTTGACCTCCACATGCGAGCCTATATTCAAGCTATTGAAAAAAGATATGGCCATCGAATGGACGGACGAGTGCCAGGGCGCTTTTGACAAGATCAAAGAATACTTGTCTAATCCTCCAGTGTTAGTCCCACCAGAACCAGGGAGGCCTTTGTTCCTATACCTGACGGTGCTAGAAAATTCCTTTGGGTGTGTTCTAGGACAACACGATGCAACCGGGAAGAAAGAGCAAGCCACTTATTACTTAAGTAAGAAGTTCACAAACTACGAGGCCAAGTATTCTCAGTTAGAAAGGACTTGCTGCGCTCTAACTTGGGTGGCTCAGAAGCTCAGACATTATATGCTGGCTCACACCACCTACCTCATCACGAAACTGGATCCTTTGAAGTACATATTCCAAAAGCCAATGCCCACCGTGAGATTAGCCAAATGGAAAATCTTGCTCACAGAATTCGATATTGTCTATGTCACTCGCACGGCTATGAAAGCTCAAGCATTGGCCGATCATCTAGCTGAAAATCCGGTCGATGATGAATACCAGCCTTTGAACACTTATTTTCCGGATGAAGAAATCAATTCCATTGAAGTAATCTCGGAAGGCGCTGACACCTGGAAAATGTTCTTCGACGGGGCAGCTAATGCGAAAGGTATCGGGATAGGGGCAATCTTGATTTCACCCAAAGGACAACACTAGCCAGCCACGGCCCGCCTCTGTTTCTTCTGTACAAACAATACTGCTGAATATGAAGCTTGTATAATGGGCATGAACATGGCCGTTGACATGGATGTAGAAGAATTGTTGATCATGGGGGACTCCGATTTGATCATTAAGCAGGCTCAGAGAGAGTGGGAAAGTCGAGATGTTAAACTCCTTCCCTATGAGCAACATGTGGAGAATCTTAGTAAACAATTCAAAACCGTCGAGTTCAGGTATATTCCTCGGTGCCACAATGAGTTAGTTGATGCCTTGGCCACCCTAGCTGCAATGCTACCCTATCCAGGTAATGTTCGCATAGACCCATTGGAGATCCAAATCAAGGAAAGACATGGTTACTGCAACACGGTCGAAATAGAGTCCGATGTCCAACCATGGTATCATGATATTAAAAGATTTTTGAAGACAAAAGAATATCCCGAGCAGGCCAACGGAGACCAAAAGAGAACCATCCGAAGGCTCGCCAGCAGTTTCTTCCTAAGTGGGGAAGTACTGTATAAAAGGACACCCGATCTAAATCTTGTTAAGATGTGTAGACGCCAAAGAAGCCGAAAAGATCATGGGCGAGGTCCACTCAGGAGTATGCGGTCCCTACATGAATGGCTACGTCCTCGCGAAGAAAATCTTATGAGCTGGATATTATTGGATAACCATGGAGAAAGATTGTTTCGGTTTCGTCCGGAAGTGCCATAAGTGTCAAATACATGGTGACCTAATCCATGCGCCACCTTCAGAACTGCATCCTATGTCGGCGCCCTGGCCATTTGTTGCTTGGGGAATGGACGTCATTGGGCCAATCGAGCCAAGGGCCTCAAACGGTCACAGATTCATCTTGGTTGCAATCGACTATTTCACGAAATGGGTCGAGGCCGTCACGTTCTAGGCTGTCACTAAGAAAGTGGTGGTGGATTTCTTGCACACTAATATCATCTGTCGTTTCGGTATCCCAAAAACTATCATTACCGACAACGCCGCATATCTAAACAGTAACTTGATGAGAGAGGTGTGTGAACAAATGCAGATAACACACCGCAACTTGACCCCTTACCGGGCCAAAGCAAATGGCGCCGTTGAAGCATCAAACAAAAACATCAAGAAAATCCTCCAAAAAATGATTCAAACATCTAGACAATGGCATGAAAAGATACCCTTTGCATTGTTGGGATACCGCACGACCGTGCGTACATCGGTTGGAGCTACCCATTACCTATTGGTTTATGGCACTGAAGCCGTAATACTAGCTGAAGTTGAAATTCCTTCCCTTCGGGTTATTGTCGAAGCAGAAATTGAAGACAATGAGTGGGTCAAGACCCGACTGGAACAATTAACTCTGATAGATGAGAAAAGAATGGCCGCAGTATGCCACAGACAATTATACCAGCAAAGAATGGCCCGCGCTTACAACAAGAAAGTGCGACCTAGGAACTTCGAGGTAGGGCAACTTGTTTTAAGACGTATCCTCCCGCACCACGAAGAAGCGAAAGGAAAATTCTCCCCAAATTGGAAAGGTCCATACATCATAAGGAAATTGCTACCAAAAGGAGCGTTATACCTGGGAGACATCAAAGGAAATGACCCCGAAACGGCTGTCAATGCAGATGCCGTCAAAAGGTACGATGTTTGATCCTCTATATATTTGCAAGTGTTCTCCGCTTGGGATGACGAAGGCTTTCATTATCACTACCCAACCAGCACTAACCTTTTTTGCAAACCCTTTGAGCGGGTTACTCTTCTTTGATTACCCTCTTTGGAACCTGAAGTTCCAATAAAAAGCCAAAAAGAAACAAAAACAAAAACAAAAGTTTCCTGAACTACGTTCGACTTGATTCCGAAAGGATACGTAGGCAGCCTCTCCCTGGGGTTTAGTCACACCAAAATAAAAATTCACATTTCCCCAAGAGTTTAAGCTGGGGCAAGTGTTAAGATTCAGCAATGTGTCGGAGGAGGAGTTCCAAAGTTGTAATTCAATACAATTTCTTTTCACCAAAACCCTGTTCAAGTCCTTCCGATCAATCGACAAAGGATACAGTTGTTTGGAGCAGATACACGCAATGAGAGAAATTAAAATGAGAGAGTCTTATCGGTGAAAACCCACACAAGCACTGTAAGGCGATGGTGAGTAGAGAAATTGAAATGAGAGAGTCTTGTTAGTGAAAACTCGAAAAGAGCACTACAAGACGATGGTAAGAAGAGAAATGAGAGAGGTTGGTCGGTGAAACCCGTAAAGGGCGCCACTAATCAAAAAGGATAGTGGATCACTGATATGGACGCAGTCCAGGGCAAGGTTTCTCGATCTCGGGGTAATAGTTGTGATGAATTTCTGAGATTCGGACGGTTTACACGGATCAGACATCCAGTCCAAAAGGCATGTCATGATCATTGAAGTCTGCATGCACTCCAGATAAGTCCTTCTTTCCTTTCCCCCGAAAGGGATACTTTTGTTTAAATTCATTGTCCATTCTGTCATTTATTTTTCTTTGAATCCCTTTCGATCTAACACTATTCCGAAACTAAGGCAAGGAAAGGATGGCAAGACTGATTTACGAGGATCTCATTTGACACGGGCTAATATGAAAAAGGCACCCAGCCTCGTCAGAGGCATCGAGTCGATCTCGACTGGCCATAGCGGCCGATACTTCAAACTCAAAACCCTTGAAAGGAGAAAGTCAAATTGAAGTGCCTATTAAAGGCAAATGAAGTTGAAAGGTTGAGCCCCGCATGGTTAACCATCTTGGCAGGATTTGAAAAGCCGAGATGTTCCAAATGACCCAAAGTTACAGTTGGAAGAAAAGTCGGGAATGAAAGGCCAATAAAGGCGAAATAAAGTTGGAAAGGTTAAGTCCCACACGACTAACCATCGCAGTAGAATTTGAGGGGCCAAAACTCCTCCCCAATACTCTGGAAATCCAAAAGAAAAAGCAACTAAAAAGCCTACAAAGGCAAAACAAAATGGTGGGTCCCACGTGACCGATCTCCATGGTGAAAGGTCCTCGGGTTAGAGATAAAACCCAATCCCCAGCAAGCAAACAAGCAAGAAAGGGGTTGAGATCTCCATCAAAGGAACTGAGATCAAGCGGTTGAAAATCAAGGCCGCAAAACCAACTACCGTTTCAAACTAACAAATTGTTCTTTGTTTCAAAATAGGAAAGAGGTGCAAAAGCAACAGTGTAAAAGCAGAGGCAATCAGAAGGAATTGAGCAAGAGCTAGAAAGAGCTCTGCAACATTGACTCCAAAGAAAAGGAAGTTTCCTCCAAAATCTTTTCCCGCATATATATAAAAAGGAGAAGAAGTTGAAGTTGAATATGATGCAACCCTAAAAGTAGCATAGGACCCTCAACCCCTAGCCAAAAAATTTCCAACCAAGGATATCCCTGTCCTCAGTTGATGCCAACGTAGGGTCCCGTACCCAAGTAGACGCTGGCATAACCCCAGTGATCTCTTTTCCGAGGCAACAACATAACATGTTGACCTTTCCAGACACCGGCATAACCTGGTGATCTTTCTGACAGCAGCATAACCTCTTGATAACTCCCTCTTCCCTAGGCAACAGCATAACCTGTTGACCTTTCCAGACACCGGCATAACCTGGTGATCTTTCTGACAGCAGCATAACCTCTTGATAACTCCCTCTTCCCTAGGCAACAGCATAACCTGTTGACCTTTCCAGACACCGTCATAACCTGGTGATCTTTCTGACAGCAGCATAACCTGTTGATCACTCCCTCTTCCCCAAGCAATAGCATAACCTGTTGACCTTTCCAGACACCGGCATAACCTGGTGATCTGTCTGACAACAGCATAACCGTTTGATCACTCCCTTTCCCCAGGCAACAGCATAACCTGTTGACCTTTCCAGACACCGGCATAACCTGGTGATCTTTCTGACAACAGCATAACCTGTTGACCACTCCCTTTTCCCGGGGCAACAGCATAACCTGTTGACCTTTCCAGACACCGGCATAACCTGGTGATCTTTCTGACAACAGCATAACCTGTTGACCACTCCCTTTTCCCGGGGCAACAGCATAACCTGTTGACCTTTCCAGACACTGGCATAACCTGGTGATCTTTCTGACAACAGCATAACCTGTTGACCACTCCCTTTTCCCGGGGCAACAGCATAACCTGTTGACCTTTCCAGACACTGGCATAACCTGGTGATCTTTCTGACAACGGCATAACCTGTTGATCATCTCCAGACACTGGCTTAACCCAGTAATCTCTATTTCAGGAAACCGCATAACCTGTTGATCGTCTTCAGACACTGGCGTGACCTAGTGATCTCTTTTTCAGGCAACAGCATGACCTGTCAACCTTTCCAGACACCAGCATAACCTGGTGATCTTCCTGACAACGGCATAACCTATTGATCATCTTCAGACACTGGCATAACCCAGTGATCTCCTTTTCAGGCAACAACATGACCTGTTAACCTTTCCAGACACTGGCATAACCCGGTGATCTTCCTGACAATAGCATAACCTATTGATTATCTTCCATTGGCATAACCCAGTGATCTCTTTTGTGACAACAACATAACCTGTTGATCCTTCCCCAGACACCGGCATAACCTGGTGATCTCTTCTCGATGACAGCATAACCTGTCGATCTTTTCCCAACATAGGGCCTCCAATCCCTAGTTGATTTCACTTTTAAGGCATAGGGTATCCAACCCCCCAGTCGGCATTCACTCCGGGTACACAGTTCCCGGCCTTTTATTGCCTTCAATAATAAAGTAGCATAGATTTTATTACAATAACTCACGAAATTTTCCTAGTGAAAACTGGGGCAGAAAATTTCATTCGATTGTCTTGATTTTTCGCAGAGTACGTTTCTAGAACATTGGAACTCAAGACGACCGAAAGAAGAAGTTTTGATCCAGAATAAAGAAAAGAAGAAGAAGAGAAGACCAAACCCAAGGTGCAGAAGTGGAGAATATGTGGACTGCTCGATGCAGATTGAAGTCACAAGCTATGCATGTCCATTCTTGATCCGAAAAACCTGTAGAAGGATGAACTAGCACCTGCAGCCAACAAGCATCAGGATCCAGGTTAGAGTCGGCAAAGGATCAAGACTCAAGACCCAGTCCTAGATAGGAATCTTGTAATTTAGCAGCTAATAGGTTTTAGTTAGTCCTTCATTTTGTACTTGGGTGTAATAAGGAGATCAGCAGCAGTAACAGCAGCAACCGCAGTGAAACCACAGCCGCTCGCTAGTCCTAGCTACCAAAACTTCCAGAACTACACTGACCTGATTCCTTTATAACCAAGGATATGTAGGCAATCTTTGAAGCAGGGTTCGGTCAAACTTTTCAAAAACGCTTCACAATGGAACATATGAATAGGTAAAAGTCATTTATTGCTGCTCATTTTGTCTTTGCCCGAAAACTCTTCGTGTTTCCGAGCAAAGAGGGGCAACTATGAGCATGTGATTTTTACTCGCCCTATCGTCCTATAAAAATCTCAATAAATCAATTGATTTTATGAATTTTGTTGATTTTTCAGTAATTAATTGTGAATTACTTGCATTGTTTGCATATCCATAATTCATCTTTCAAAATTATTAAAAATTTTGCATCAATATTATCAAGGAATTATGAAGTTATTATTTATAATTAATTAAATAATAGACGAATGACGAGTATTTAACGTAATGTAGTTTTTAATAACTAATTACTATAAAAATTAATCATTTTTATTCCATAAATCATAGATTTAATTAAGAATATATAATTGGTTGTTTTATTCTTAATTAATATGTAAATAGATGAAAAATAAGGTTTAAAATTAATTGCTAACATTTGTTGGATTAAACGACCCCGTTTGGTTTAAACAATTGAATCCTGGCCACTGATCGAAATTGATCGGACGGCCAGGAACTCACCCCCCCTAAACTATATAAATGTCCAAACTAAACCCTACCCCCCCCCCTTTTCCCTTTCACCCGCCTCTCTCTCTCTTCTCTCTAAAAAACTCTAGCCGCCTAGGGTTCCTACCTTGCTCTGCCCACCGCAAATCGCCTACCGATGGCGGACGACCTCCAATCAACCCCAACTTCTCACCTGAGAATCACCATCATCCCCTCTACCACCTCCCATTGCTAGTTTCCCTAAAAACCCAGCCGATTTGCACCAGTTTCAGATCTAAGAAATCTGAAAACCCCAAAAACTACTCCCCGGCCGATTCAAGAACAATCAATGGTTCAGACCTTCATGGGTCGATTTCTCTTAACTAGAGCAATCGATTCATGAAGGTTTGAATCATTTTCAAACCCCACTGGATCTGGTAAGGTCCAACGACCTCCTTTCTCTTTCCCGGCCAAAAAAACCCTTTTACAGGTATCCCCTCCTCCCCTTCTAACTGTTTCTTGTGCCATTAGCATGGATATGTCATAGTTTAGTTCTTTTCGTTGTATCACTATTTAGATCTGTTGTTTTCTTTCATCGTTTTCTTCCACCTGTGTATATTTCTTCCTCATTGTTTAGTTTAAGCTCTAAATGTATTTCATGACAGTCATATCTTGATTTTGTTCTCGTCAATAAGTAATTAGGTTTCCCTGTTTAACCATGTTTCGTCATTGTGTATGACTGTTCTGTTTTGATTTGCATTACCTTCGATTTGATTGATTTAAGGCTTAACATGTTATGCACATTCTGGACTGTTTTTGCAACCATGTTTAGTCATTTAGGTTTCATGTTAATCACCATTGATTTACTAAAGATTCTACTTGTTTAAAATTAATAATTAGCTTTATTGGTTCATGCTTAAGTCCTCCAGAATATCTTTACTATCGTTTATCTCCTCTCTAAATGCTATTGTCCATCCCTATTTGATTACTCACCCTAACCTTAGTATAATATGAAGATTAATCATTCACCTAGATTATTTTATTAGTTAATTAGGCTCCTAACTTCATGGAGAGTTTAATTACTAATATAATTAACTAAGATCAAGAAGCAATCTAATAAACTAACCATTTTTTATTAACTAACAAAGCCTTCAAATCTGCCTAAGGTAATTAATTTAGGACTAATTGACTAGAAGATTATTTAACCTAGGCTTGATAATTAGTTATGTTTTCTAATTTTAGGTAAGTGAGTTTGACTTAATTAAACTAAAACAGTTAACTTAATTTAAGAAGTCAAAACTGATTGGTTTACTTCAATTAGTTGATTTAATCATAAGTAAGTAGTATGAAATTAACTCTAGGCATTTAATCAATTAATCTTTAATTAATTAACTCAACCTTAGTCAAGAACAACTAATAGTTAACTAAAGGACATAGTGGGGGTTAACTAACCAAAGTTAATGCCTAGCTAACTAGTGAACCTAACTAGTGTTAGTTAACTAGAGTTAAATAATAACCCAAAGTGAGCTTAACCTTGATTACCCAATGGTAAATTCAGGGACTCCAAGGGGTACAATAGGTAATGTAGACTTAGGAAATCATAATTTTAAGGGTAAAAGGGTCTTTTAATAGGTAAGAATGTTCTAGAATAGGGGCAGTTGTCCCAAAGATAGGGTTGACAGCTGCCCTATGTACTGTTTTGGTACTATTTTTCAGTATTGGATAGGGAATATTCAAAGAATATCCCATTCCCAAATATCCTATAAGTAGACCCTCTTTTTAGAGGTGGGGGGGATTTTACACTTTGGAAAAAGGAATTTTCACATTTTGAGTTGCTGGGATACAGAATCCTTCCCACATTTTTTCAAAAATACTGTCTTACTTAAAAGGTTTTGAATCTGATTCCCTTTGACAAAAACAAGTATCATAAGTAGAGGGCCTAGTTGAGCTGCTATCTTCCCTTTTGGCTAAATTTGGTTTTCTGGAAGTTCTTACTTAAAATATCCACACTCAAGATTTCTGGGTTATTCTTGTTTGGACTGGTTGGTTTTCTTTGGGGTCTTTTCTGTTTGTTGCTTGCTGATCTCTCTTCCTTCTTGTTGTTCATACTTGACCTTTATTTGGCCAAGTCTCTTTGTTTGTTTCTCTCTTAAAAGGTATGTATTTAACTCATCCTTTGTTAATGAAATTTCTTGAATTACAATCTTCTTCTTCTTCTTCTTCTCCCTGCTTAAATTAGTTTGTCATTGATGAAATGAGGTTATCTCTCTTGCCTTATGTACATGTGACTGTATAGATGTTTATTAGCACATTAATGAACCTGTTTGAATGTGATGAATATTGTTGGTGTTGTTGCTATCTCTTTACTGAAACATTCAGTTATTTCTGGCCAAATGTATATAAACATGGTAGATACTCATAGTTCTATATTAAAAATAAGGCTGTACTGAGGTGTAGAATCTGACCTTCTCTATGGTCATGCTCTCCCTATAAGAGTGCAGAAAAATATGCTTTTCAATTGAGTCTCTTTGATCAATAGAGAGATTCAATAAGCAAATCTCCAGATAGGTTGGTATCAGCACTAGGGTAGATAAATCTGACCTTACAATGGTCAAATTCACCCCATAATAGTGCATAAAACAGTAGTATAGATGGCTGAAATTCAACCTCTAAAGGGTATACAACATGTAGTTGAAAGGGCTATAGAGTAAAGAATCTGAACCCTTAAATGGTCTGATCCAGCCTCTAAAAAGCCAAGAACAGTCAAAATGTCCAAATGAATACTGTCTGATATGGTTGTTAAAAATGGCAAACAAGATTGCATCTGTAAGTTTGAATCAGACTCTCCTTTATAGTCAGATTCAATCTAAGAAAAATGCATCAAACATGTGGCTTTTCCTTCTGCTGAATCTGTAATTACTGGTTAAAAATCTGACTGTTCATCTATGTATGGTTATAACTGTAGAATTATCTCTCAAAAAGGCTTCTGAGATTAATCCCATATCCATGAAGTCGTAATAGAGCCATTAGATAGCATTAAAGGGTAGTGAATCTGACCCCCTTAATGGTCAGATGCACCCCATAAGATGTTTATGTTGGTTTGGAAGACTTGTATCTTATATCACTATGGGGAGAATCATGTAAAGGATTGTATCTGATCCCTGTAATGATCATATTCAGCCTCTTACAGCGCACATGAGTTATGTATGGTCTAGTTGGGACTAAAAGCCGAAGAAGACAGATTCTAAAGTCTGAAAGTCGTTGGCTTTGAACAGGGGAAGTAGCTAACCTTGTTCTTTTATTTTTCTTCTTATTATTAGAACTTATGTATTTAATTTAAGAACAATGTAATAGCGTAATTACAGCCTTTTGTATATGCTTTATTTGTAATATAAGACTGGACATTATATTTGTTTATATTAGCAGTCCTTTCTTTCAGCATGTATGTTGTTCCTATAATTTTTCAAAAAAAAATGTGTATAATTGGCTCCAGATTTGTTTTGAGTACACTGGACTCAAACATGACTATTCTGGACAGTTTAGGATGGACCAAACTATTTATAATGGCCCATCAAGGTCTGAGTACAATCCAGAGGGCTTGGAAAACACGAAGGGCCCTTAGCCTCAAGGATGTTTATTCTTAGATTTAAGTAAAAAGTTTCAGGCATCAATATTTTAAGCACCCAGATTTTGACGGAAAAATCCAAAGGCACCCTTTCAAAATCTTTTCTTACAATTTAGCATTCAAATCAACCTGTCCAAATGACCCTCGTAAAATACCTATTAAAGTTCTGGAAACGACTACGTTTAGATCAAAGGAATTTTGAAGCATATACAAATATGAATTTGCTATTCAAAGTAACCTCTCACCAGATTTATCTCGTGTTCTTAAGAGTCCAAATTTATAGCAATATGTAGAACTCAAGGTGTATATCAAAAAGTATTGAGTTTTGGTCATTTGAAATTGATAAAACAATTTCTGTCAAGGTGTTATGTGTTCATTTGATTGTTTTAAATAAGTGATTTGCAAATTAGCATTTCAACATGCTCTAAATGATGGCACGATTCTCTCTTGTAGTTGTATAGCTTTCACCCTTATTGAATTAATCACAATTAGTTTTTGTCGGAGAGTTAAACAATAAATTGGGCTAAAAAGTGGCCATAGCCCAAAACATGTTGTTTTTAGACTAGTGAATATCATTCTAGGTAATCCTTAGGTAGAATGCATACCTTTACTTTGAAACTTGACAAAATTAATCATTACCTCAAAGTTACAATAAACTACACTCGGGAGTGGCAACTCATGCCCCCGACCCTCAATTCTAAACAACTGAAAAATGCGCATAGCAATCAGGGGGGCATTCCATGTGACGTTTTTACTATGTGTTCAAAAACAACAAGTGTACTTCATCATAACTTGTCCAAGATAAAGTCATAAACGTCCTAATCGACCTTAAAATTAAAACTCCCTTTCGAAAAATAGAAAACTTAAACATCGCCACAAATGGGCGTTATAAAACCGTCACGACCATAGTCTTGACTACGTAATCCACACACGGGTGCGACAACTCATGTCCCCTTCTTCAACTTCAAACTATAATAAAAATCACATGTCGTAATTGCGGGTGCATTTCATGTGGCGTAGTTATAATATGTCCCAAAAACAAACAAGTGCACGACATCGTGACTTATTTCAAGATAAATCTACAAATACTAAAAGCGGTTAAAAATTAAACGGTTAAATGCACAATAGGCAAAAATATGTAAATAATCAGACAATTTCGGCAAAATATTAATAGTAAGCGACCGTGCTAGAATCACAGAACTCGGGAATGCCTAACACTTTCTCCTGGGTTAATAGAATTCCTTACTCGGATTTCAGGTCGCAGACAAATTAAAACAGATTCAAAATTTCCTCGGTTTGGGATTTTTAAAATAAACACGGTGTCCCGGAACATCGTCAAAAATCCGGGTGGCGAATCTGAAATAAATAAATAAATCCCAAATCCGAATAATGTCACTTAAATTGGAAAAAACCAAAAAAGGAGGTGTGACACTCTCCGCGGCAACTAATGAGTTGCATGTTTTACTCAAACCTTATGTTACCTTATGTTCTAAAGATTGTTGAAATATTTGCTCTATAAGCCATGTTTGGGGCATCGTGCCGATCTGTTTAGATCCCTTGGGGGATATTTACTGCTGTTTTCCTCACTATTTGTTAATGATTTTACTCAGCCACATTGTGCTTACTGTTTTCGAAACTCAACCTGATTTACACTACTTTGAGATTTAAAAATGATGTTTTGGGTCGAGTACCCTGTTTTACTTATTCGCCCGAGGGGATTTTTGAGTGGTACTGTTGAGTGAGGCCAAGGGCCTGATTGTGAGGATATGATATGCCACGAGGTGGCTTGATATAAGCGCTTGGGCTGAAGGAGCCCCTCCGGAGTTTGCACACACCCCCAGTGAGCACACATAGTGCCGAGTGATGAGTGATTGGGAGGCATGAGTGACTGTGAGGTGCTGAGTGACTGTGAGGTGCTGAGCGACTGATTATGAGTGACCGTGAGGCATGCCCGAGGGGCTGATTATGATACATGTTTTTGCCCGAGGGGCTACTTATGATTTTACTACTTTCACTCTGAACATATGAAATATGTTTTTCTCGAGGGGCCTCTATATGATTCATTTCAGTTTCGTACTAAATCTTTCAGTTTGAAGTTGTTAAAAATATGTATTCTTCAAAGGAATTTTCTGAAGTTGGTTGTAAATTCATGATGACTTCATATATCTATGTTTATACTATTGGAAAGAAAGGTTGTGCATATTGTGAATTGATGACATTGATTTCTATGTGATTTTTTGCCACTTAGACTTGATTTATTTTCATTACTACTGAGTTGGCGTACTCACATTACTCCATGCACCCCTGTGTGCAGATTCAGGTGCAGATACCGAGCATTAGCCATTTATTCCGTGCGGAGCCGGATTGCGGGATATAGAGGTAGCTGTTTAGCGTCCGCAGTATCTCTGTTTTTCCCCTCTTGCTGTATCTAGCTATTTATTCGGAGGTTTTGTATTATAATAGTATACCATTGGCTTATTTTCCTTAGATGCTCATGACATGTTGGCTCCGGGTTTTGGGGTTGGTGGCACTGTTATTTGGCCTAATGTATTTAGTAAACTCAGTATAATTTATTAAATGCTTGAAATTTGATTGGGATTTTGAAAGAAATGGTGAACATGTGATTATTGGCTAGCCTAGTTCCACGATAGGCGCCATCACGGCCGGTTAGGATTTGGGGTCGTGATAGTTTGCTATCAGAGTCTAGGTTACATAGAACTCAACGGTCATGAGAAGGTTTAGTAGAGTCTTGCGGATCGGTACGGAGACGTCTGTACTTATCTTTGAGAGGCTGTCAAACATTTAGGAAACATTTCCATCTTTCTTGAACTCTTTCGTGCTAACCTATTGATTCTTGAAATCTGAACTTACGTTGTTTCATTCTATCACAGATGGTGAGCACACGCAATACCGATCAGAGTGACCAGTCACCAGCTAGACCAGCGAGAGGTCAAGGCCGTGGTAGGGGTAGGAGGCCAGCCTGCGCAGCAGCCGGGACAGTACCTCAGGATCCCCCTATCGATCAGGATCAGGTTCCCGCCGATGGTGTTCCAGCGGGACAGGCTCAGGCACCGGCAGTGCCTATGGTAATTTCGGGTCTTCAGGAGACCCTGTCTCAGATATTGACAGTGTGCACCAGTTTGGCTCAGGCAGTCGCCATGTCTTCTACTGCCGCCACAGCTCAGGCCGGGGGAGGCAATCAGACTCCAGCTGCCCGGGCACCTGAGCAGGTTGCACAGGGTATTTAGGCATCGGGAGCAACCCCAGCTCAGCCAGTTGCTCCGGTCCAGGATTATGTGGTCCCTGCTATGACTGAGGACGAGCAGCGCAGGTTAGAGAGATTCAGCAGACTTCAGCCTCCGACTTTCAGCGGTACAGAGGGCGAGAATGCTCAGGGATTTCTAGATAAGTGCCAGAGAATACTACGTACTGGGGGTATTTTTGAGACCAGTGGGGTCTCATTTATTACATTTCAGTTTGCGGGTGCTGCCTTTACTTGGTGGGAGTCATTCGACCTCGTAGGCCAGTTGGTTCAGCACGTCTCACCTGGCAGTAGTTCTCCACAATCTTTTTGGAGAAGTATGTTACTCAGTCCCACAAAGAGGAGCAGCGCATGCAGTTTGAGCAGCTGCGCTAGGGAGAGTTATCAGTTACTCAGTACGAGATGAGGTTTTCCGAGTTGGCTAGGCATGCTTCTGAGATTGTCCCTACTGACAGGGAGAGGGTGAGGAGGTTTGTAGATGGTCTTTCTTATCAGCTTCGGTTATTTATGACTCGGGAGAGAGTATCGGGTGCCTTCTTTGAGCAGGTTGTTGACATAGCTCGAGATATTGAGTCTGTTCGCTGCCAGGAGCGAGAGGAGAGGGAGGCCAAGAGGCCTCGTGGTTCGGGCAGTTCCAGTGGTGCTCCCTTCAAGGGACAGTTTCAGCAGGGTAGGGCTGTTTATTCAGTCCTCCTCAGTCAGGCCGCTCAGCATACAGTGCATCTTCGGGGCAGGGTCCCCGTGGTTCTCAGTCAGCCCGTACTTCATTTGGTGCACTCCCAACTTAGAGTGCAGCTCGATCACCCCGAGTTCAGAGTTCTTCTATGCATGAATCTTCCAGTGGTCGTTCGGGTGCTAGGGGTTTCTATCAGTCCCCGCCTCCAGCTCCAGGGAGTTGCTTTGAGTGTGGAGAGTTCGGGCACGTGTGTAGGCAGTGTCCCCGCCGTTCCGGTGGATCTTCTCAGCAGAGGGGCTAGCCCTCGAATTCAGCTCCAGTTACTTCACCACCCACCCAGGCAGCCAGGGGTATGTATTCAGTCAGCCAGAGGCCGTCCTAGAGTGGGAGGTCGAGCAGGGGGAGGTCAGGCTCGCATGTAAGCATTTCCAGCCAGGACAGATGCTATGGCCTCAGATGTCGTGATCGCAGGTATTGTCTCAGTCTGTTACCGAGATGCCTTGGCTTTATTTGGCACTGGTTCTACATATTCCTATGTTTCTTCATATTTTCCCATTTTCTGGATGTGCCCTGTGAGTCTTTAGTCACCTCTGTTCATGTGTCGACTCCGGTGGGCAATACTATTGTTGTGGACCGTATGTATCGATCGTGCATGATATCTATTGGGGGTCTGGAGACCCGAGTGGACCTACTGTTACTCAGCATGGTCGATTTTGATGTGATATTGGGCATGGATTGGTTATCTCCGTGCCATGATGTTCTTGATTGTCATGCTAAGACCGTGACCTTAGCTATTCCAGGGTGTCCGAGGGTTGAGTGGAGAGGTTCTTCTAAATATATTCCTAGCAGGGTGATTTCCTCCCTGAAGGCTCAGCGCATGGTTGAGAAAGGGTGTTTATCCTATTTGGCCTTTGTGAGGGATGTCAGTGGTGAGACTCCTGCTATGGATTCACTTCCTGTGGTCCGTGACTTTCCGGATGTGTTTCCTGCAGACCTGCAAGGCATGCCACCTGATAGGGATATTGATTTTGGTATTGACTTGGTGTCAGGCACCGAGCCTATTTCTATTCCACCTTATCGTATGGCACCAGCAGAGCTAAAGGAATTGAAGGAGAAACTTCAGGAACTCCTGGATAAGGGGTTCAATCGGCCTAGTGTGTCACCTTGGGGTGCACCGGTCTTGTTCTTGAAGAGAAAGGATGGGTCAATGCGTATGTGTATTGATTATCAGCACTTGAATAAGGTTACGGTGAAGAACCGGTATCCCTTGCCCCGCATTGATGATTTGTTTGACCAGCTTCAGAGAGCCAGAGTGTTTTCAAAGATTGACTTGAGATCTGGGTATCATCAGTTAAAGATTCGGGATTCTGACATTCCGAAGACTGCTTTCAGGACCAGATATGGTCATTATGAGTTCTTGGTTATGTCATTTGGGCTAACCAATGCCCCAGCTGCGTTCATGCAATTGATGAACAGTGTGTTTCAGCCTTACCTTGATTCCTTTATCATTGTGTTCATTGATGACATCCTGGTTTATTCTCGTAGCCAGGAAGAGCATGCTCAGCATTTGAGAGTTGTGTTATGGAGGTTGAGGGAGGAGAAGCTTTATGCAAAATTCTCCAAGTGTGATTTTTGGCTTGGTTCAGTAGCTTTCTTGGGGCACGTGGTGTCTAGTGAGGGTATTCAGGTTGATCCGAAGAAGATAGAGGCGGTGCAGAGTTGGCCCAGACCGTCCTCAGCTACAGAGATTAGGAGTTTCCTTGGTTTGGCGGGATATTACCATCGCTTCGTGGAGGGATTATCTTCTATTGCTTCGCCTTTGAACAGATTGACCCAGAAGGGTGCTCCATTCATATGATCTAATGTGTGTGAGGAGAGCTTTCAGAAGCTCAAGTCAGCATTGACTACAGCTCCGGTACTAGTTTTGCCTACTGGTTCGGGTTCTTACACAGTCTATTGTTATGATTCTAAAGTTGATTTGGGATGGTTGGCGGGGTTTTGAACTTGGAAATTTGCAGCAAAAGTTGCTGGTGTGAGTTCTGGTGTTGGACGCACCTGCGGATGGGTAGCCGCAGGTGCGATGTCGCAGATGCGGAAGTCTGTGCGCAGGTGCGAAAGGAGTCTAGGCAAGGGAAAGCCGCAGGTGCAGAGGATTGGCCGCAGGTGCAAAAATTGGTCCGTTAGTGGGATTCCGCAGGTGCGCACATGGGACCGCAGGTGTGGGTCCGCAGGTGCGATTAAGTGTCCGCAGGTGCGGAATGGCTGGGCAGAACAGTATAAATAGGGGCCTCCATGAAATTTGTTTCACTCCACCATTTTTGCATGCGGGAGGAGCTATTTTTTTAAGTTCTCGGGTTATTAAAATCGTTTTTATGCCATTTTTGTTTGGATTAGGCTTGTAAATTGGAGGATTAAAGTAGGAAAAGGTTGGGAAGAATGGGTGGAGAACTGGAATTATCTTTTGAGGATTTGAGTGGGCAATTGTGGTCCGATTTTAGTGTTCTTGGTAATGTATAGAATCGTGGGAGGACGAGGATTCTAGTGATGCAAATTTTATCAAATTCCGAGACGTGGGCCCAGGGCTCAGGTTTGGCCGAATTTCGAGATTTTTGTATAAATTGATAATTTTCGATTGGGTTGAGTTCCTTTGGTATATATTAATGATGTTAAATTGGTTTTGGATAGATTCGGAGCAATCGGGATCCAATTTGAGGGGCAAGAGCATAGCGGACTAGTGTTGTGGCCCGATAGAGGTAAGCAATGGTTATAAATCTTGTCCTGAGGGTATGAAACCTCGGACTACATATTTCTCACTGATTTTGGAATGGCGCACATGTCGGATGACGAGTATGTGGCGCACACTGATTTTTTTGGATTGGACTAGGTCCTCTACGCGGCAACTAATGAGGTGCATGTTTTACTCAAACCTTATATTAAATTATGTTCTATAGATTGTTGAAATATTTGGGCTATAAGTCGTGTTTGGGGCCTCGTGCCGATCTGTTTAGACCCCTTGGGGGCTTTTTACTGTTGTTTTCCTCACTGTTTGTTGATGATTTCGCTCAGCCACATTGTGCTTACTGTTTTCGAAACTCAGCCTGATTTACACTACTTTGAGATTTAACAATGATGTTTTGGGTCGAGTACCCTGTTTTACTGATTCGCCCGAGGGGCTTTTTGAGTGGTACTACTGAGTAAGGCCGAGGTCTTGATTGAAAGGATATGATATGCCACGAGGTGGCTTGATATTAGCGCTTGGGATGAAGGAGCCCCTCCGGAGTCTGTACACACCCCCAGTGAGCGCACAGAGTGCCGAGTGCCAAGTGATGAGTGATTGGGAGGCATGAGTGACTGTGAGGTGCTGAGCGACTGATTATGAGTGACTGTGAGGCATGCTCGAGGGGCTGATTATGATACATGTTTTTTCCCGAGGGGCTACTTATGATTTTACTACTTTCACTCTGAACTTATGAAATATGTTTTGCCCGAGGGGCCTCTATATGATTCATTTCATTTTCATACTAAATCATTCGGTTTGAAGTTGTTAAAAATATGTATTCTTCAAAGGACTTTTCTAAAGTTGGTTTTAAAGGCATGATGACTTCATATATCTATGTTTATACTGTTGGAAAGAAAGGTTGTGCATATTGTGAATTGATGTCATTGATTTCTATGTGATTTATTGCCACTTAGACTTGATTTATTTTCATTACTACTGAGTTGGCGTACTCACATTACTCCCTGCAGCCCTGTGTGCAGATTCAGGTGCAGATACCGAGCATTAGCCATTTATTCCGTGCGGAGCCGGATTGCGGGATATAGAGGTAGTTGTTCAGCGCCCGCAGCATCTCTATTTTTCCCTTCTTGTTGTATCTAGCTATTTATTCTGAGGTTTTGTATTATAATATTATACCTTTGGCTTATTTTCCTTAGATACTCATGACATGTTGGCTCCGGGTTTTGGGGTTGGTGGCACTGTTATTTGGCCTAATGTATTTAGTAAACTCTGTATATTTTATGAAATGCTTGAAATTTGATTGGGATTTTGAAAGAAATAGTGAACATGTGATTATTGGCTAGCCTAGTTCCACGATAGGCGCCATCACGGCCGGTTAGGATTTGGGGTCGTGACAATGAGATATATTTGTCAGCGTTCGCAAATCCCGAAAGTCTTCTCTTAGTTCGTAGAGATTGTTTTATATTTTCTCAAAACAGTTATATTATTTCTTTCAGCCCATTATTTGTAGTATTCTTTAGTAGTTCGTGAATTGTGACACTAGACCCTGGGATAGTCTTAGAGTTATTTCTATAATTAGTTTGTGGCTTGGTTTATTTAGTTGTTTATCATTTTGTATTTCGAGTTATTCATTGGAAACCATTAGATTAAGTTACGTTAAATTTATTTTATTATGTCTAAAGGGATAATCAAAGGAAAATAGCTAATCGAACTCTAACATTGTCTTGCCTAGCAAGTGTGATGTTAGGCGCCATCACAATCTCTAAGGTTGAGAATTTGGGTCGTGACAACTCTATTTCCGACAGATCACAAAATAGTAGTGGTTGTAGATGGGGTTGACTGTCAGCTAACAAACATGTAACTTATTTATTCACCCTTCTTGGAAGACAACGATCATTTAGAAATTCGACTAATCAACTTGTAAATTTCGAGCCTCAAGAAAAATAACAGAATGCTACCCACAACTAAGTGAACTTGTATTCTACTTCCAGAACCTAACTTCTGCTAAATCTTGCAATTCATGCGTGCTCACAATAAAGAAAATTTCCAACTCACACATATGTACAAGGGATGAAATCAAACACTCTTGCACTTAGAAAGAAATATAAATGCTACAAGTATCAGTCCATATGCTTGCCCTTATTTTAACCCGTTGCTATCTCAGGAATAATTTATTGTAGATCACCAAGGACTTTTCACGGGTTGTAGTTTAGGCTTCAGGACGGGTTGGATGTATATTTAGGAATGTAGTGGTTATACCCTCCTTGAACTCTACATACACTTTACTTCTTTACTATATAGCACTTATTGACCTCGAGTTACCGACATAGAACCACCTCAAATTATGTCTTCAATTTTCACAAGACTCCACTCCATTTCTCTTTTTTGTTTAATATACAAATGTTTTTTCTTTTTCCTTTTAATTTTTTCTTTGGATATTGAGTATCTTCATATATAAAACTTTGAGGTTTTTGTTGTTTTTTTTTCCTCTACACACAATAGTCAACCTTACTAATTTTCACTTTATGTCGGCACCCCAACTTAGGCTTTTAGCCTCATTCTTAATAATTCAAGGAAGGATGGGTTCAAAAGAGGTATTATTTCACAAAGGGGTAAAGGTTTGTAATATGGTAGCCTAATAAAAGCTTAAAGGCTCAACGGGAGTAAATATGGTAATTGATGTACCAGGTAGGTCAATTTGGTCAAAATTAGCTAGAAATAAAAAAAAGAGCCTAAGATCATTTCAGCACCCAATCATTAACCTAAGAGTTGCATTAAGAAACCAATCGGGCAAGTTCCAGACATCACAAGTTAAGCATATGTATTATTTATACAAATCCTCACTCACTCACAACGCATGAACTGTTCAACTCAGCATAATTTCAGCCCTCAAATGAATGCAAGGCAACTTAAAAGTTCATCACATGATATTTGAGATTTTGAGTAAGCATAAAGTCAAAGATCGAGCCTCGAGTTCACAAGAATGACTATCTATTTTTTTTTATACAAAATTAGAAGGGTGCAATTTATTCAGCAAAAACTTATCACATGCTTAAAGCTTAAACAATCAACACCAAACAAGTCAAAAAATTATGTGCTACCTTCATGGTTCTACTTTTACACCCTTGGAAAATAACCCGGCGAAGAATAACCAAAGGGAATTCATTGCTATCTACCAATCTACACTATTAAAGTAAAGAGTTTATGTACAAGTTTCACACAAATATTTGACTATCCCATCCCCAACCAAAAAACATGCATTGTCCCCAATGCATTGAGAAAGTAAAAATAATATTTAATGGCTTCCTGGGGCGCACTACGCGCTAGAAGAGGCTAAAGCATCCGGGGCAGCTGTGCGGTCAGATGCTAGCACCGTGGAAGAAACAGGTGGAACCCCAGACTGTATGGTGGTATTTGAGGCTAGAATAGGAAGCTCCACCTGCTTTGAAACTGGGTCTGGGATGTGGGAGCTGCTAGCCTCTCCCAGTGATGGTTGTGTGATTGATGGATTGGCCTTGGCGACCATGTCCACAATAGAGTGTGCAATTGTTGTCTGCACATTTGCTTCCTCTTCATCCTGTGTGAATTTGTAGAGACATCACCTTGTTTGCCTCTGTTGTCCCGTTGATCCTTAGTCTTCTCAACCAATGCCTCCTCATCAGTTTCCTCCTCCTTAGTGTCTCCCTTATCAGTCTCCCCCTCAGACTCTCCGAATTCCTCCTCTGAATGAGTGTCAATGTGTAAAACATAATCCGGAGCCTTTGAAGTCTCAGTACTCTGTGCTTCCGAAGCTGTCATAAGGTTTGTGAAATCAAGGTCCAAGGTCGGAATGTGGGAGGTGCCAATGCCCTGCTCCCGTTCCTCCGGGAGAAGGGAGGTCAAGTCAAATTCTAAATTCTGTATCTTGTGCAGCTCTTTCAGCTCTGCAAAATCCCTTTGGAGTTGAGGCATATCTCCTGCTTCGCCTCTCTCGACCCTCTCAAGGTGCACTTCAAAGTGCTTGACTCGATATTCATAGGATTGTTGTTGTTGTTGAAGAATGCTCAGTGAGGCTTGGATAGGGGCCATTGCTTGCCGAATAAGAGCTGGGAGTTACTTTGTCAGTCTGTCTACCTTGGCATTGGCATGTTGGGCCAGTAGACCCAGCTTTGATAGAGCTGGTAAGGAAGCAGGTGGCTATGTAGTGGTTGGTTTGGGAGTGGATGTGGAGGTGGATGGTACACAGGGAGTGTCAGGCAGTGAGGGAGCAGGTGCTACTGAGTTTGATGGAGGAGTGAGTGAAGTCTCTGGTGGGTTGTCCATCAACTTTTCTGCTGCACCACTAATCTTAGTGATTTCAATATCTTGGAGATACTTTTCAATGCGGTCATGTTTGGGGATAGGAGTCACTTCCACAGCTTTACATAAAGCAGTGATCAAACACAGGAAGGGAAGTGATGTTTCCATCTGATTCGCTCTGATCCCAATCTCCTTGAATATAATTTCTCCCCCATCAACTTTTATGCCCGTCATGATGCATGCAATGAGGATTTCCTTTTCGATGCTTATGTCGGAATCCTACAGTAGGCATCATAAGGGAGCAGACAAAACTGAGCCAATATCGTCCGTCTTGGGTGAGATCCCGCTTGTGAATATTTTGGCGCGGAGCTATCTAGGAGAGAGTTCCCTTGGCTATGACGGAAGCAACCCAGGCACGCTTGAATTCCTTATTGGCAAGTTTGGCATCATACTCAGCCATGCCTGACGACCAATCCTAAAAATATATGTCATTGATGGACGCGGCCTCATAGAGTACTTGGACCCCTCAAACTTGGACAGACTCCAAGCATACCTGATTCCGCTTCTGCTCAGCATTCCTGGAGGAAGCATAAGCAGCATAGAGTTCCCTCACGAGTGTCTTGTTATAACCCTCGAGACTTCAGTGAAGAACTCCCATTGCCTTTTTTTAATGTTTTCAATCACATGAGGGTAATGCCCTTTTAAACCGTTTAGGCCTAGATGATTCTCTTCAAGAATCTTTCTCTTTGCTAAGCCATCTTTGTACAGGTTCCAAGAGCATGTGACCCCAAATCGAAGATCTTCCCCACTCTTCGGGTTGTTTCAAGCCTTGGGCATTTGGATTTTTGTGCTTGTTGGCTCAGACAGCAACCCGTTTCTTTCCTCTAGCGGGAGGTGATCGCGTTGTGAGAGACTTCTTTGGTGCCATTCCTGTCAATGAAACAATGGGTGAGTTGTGGACATAGCATTGGAAACATACTGAGAGAATTTAAAAAGGGAAGAAGCATTTGCGATGAGTTATGCGATTGCCATAACAACTCTACGAGCCGCAAACCCATTGCACAATTACATCACTCAGGAGCCAAAGCAAAAATGCGATCGCGAAAGGGACCTTAAATCAACTTATACGACCGCGGAGTGGTCGCGTTTTTGCTCACCAAATATGGCAAATTATCTGCCCCTGTCTGCGGCACTTTCGCGGTCCGCGAAGTGATTCTGCGATCGAGAACCCAACCGTAGAAATCCTTCTTACAAGGTCATCTAGGGCACCAATATGCGACTACTCTACGGACCACAAACCAGTGATTGAGACCGCAAAGACTGTCTTCCTCAGTCAAAAGGTCGAACCACTCACTCACAGAGTCCCTAACACCCAAAGTGAGACATTACCCACCTATGACCTGGCAAACGACACAATCTATTCAAATATTGTATTTATCAAATGATACATTATGATACGATACATTATGAAACGATACGTAATAACCACCCACAAAAGATGTTAGTAAAGTCACAAAACTCTTTAGTGGCAATATATGAAATTAATCCCATTTTCAAAATGCTAAAACTATGAAGAATTAAACATTTACCAACCAGAAACATATTAAAGAGAAATATTTACACGAAAGGAAAAATATGTCCCCTGATAAAGCAGTGTATACTTGTCCATTATTAAATGCAGGGACGAAGCCAGCAACTTGTTAACAACTGGTTGTGATTAGGGGTGTACATGAATCGGGGTGGTTCAACTTTTATAAAGACCAAACCAAACCAGTTATATCAATTTAGATTGGTTCGATTTTGTCGGGATTTTAAAGTTTTTTATTACATGAATACTATTTCAACCTTACTTTGTTAAAGTTATACACAAAGTTTTGGTTAGTGAATATATGTATAGTAAAAATGAGAAAACTGCTAAATTATTCTTAGTTGTCTAACAATAAATTTTCATTGATATACGCTTTAAAGATTAACCAAATTTAATAATTAAACATAAAAATTAATATGCTACCTAAATAATGGTATGTTCTATTTAATTTTAAATTATCAAAGTATTCAAATTCGAGAAATATATACGAATTTATAGATCTTGACATATGAATATGAAAGGACAAATAGATTGTCGCATTTCAATAACACTTGATAAGAAAGTGTGTTAGGTGTGTGTCCAGATTTTCTTACCACAATTGGTTGTCCTATCTCATGAAGGAAAGGACAATATATTTACCATAATTGTCTTTTTCTTTTCCTAGAAGGAAAATATAATTTTTTCATATTTGGCTAGTCCCTCTTCTTGTAGGAAAAGGTTTGGTGTTTTATAAATTGAAGGTCTGTCCTTCTCAATTAGAAGAATCCACAATGTATCCATATGGGGTTTGAGAGTCGTGTTTAGGGGGAGAACTTTAAGGGACAAGTGTTAGTGTGTCACTTGTGTTTGCCTCTTCGTGAGGTTGTTCTCTCGATATTTTGTACTCTCTTTTATGTAGTGGATTGCTCATCTCCGCCGTGGACGTAGGTCAATTGGCCGAACCACGTTAAATGTTTATGTCTCTTTTGGTAGATTTCTCTTTTGTTATTGGATTTATCATCGTTCAAGGTTTGCTTTACTAGATCCCGCATGACACCTGATTATTTTCGGTCCAAACAAGTGGTATCAAAGCGAGGATCAAGACAGATTCATCTTGGGGGGTTAAGTTCTAGCAGTAACCGATTTGACGATAATGATGATTCTTGTTTGAAAAATTTGACCGGAGTGTTACTCTCGTTGAGACAAACTTTGCAGTGGAGATTTGGAGTTGCGACATGTTGAAGATTATGTGAAGAAGGTGGATCTGATTTATTTTGTCAGAAAATTCAGACCGAGGGGAAGAATTGTTATAGGGGTTGTCATGATTTTCTTACCATATTTGGTTTTCCTATTTCTTGAAGGAAAAGACAACATATTACCACAATTGGGTTTTTCTTTTTGTAGAAGGAAATTATAATTCTTTCATGTTTGGTTAGTCCTTTTTCTGGTAGGAAAAGGTTTGGACTTCTATAAATTGAGGATCCTTCCTTCTCATTCAGTAGCATCCACAATGTAGCCATATCGGGTTTGAGAGTCGTGTTTAGGGGGAGAAATTTACGGGACAAGTGTTAGTGTGTCACTTGTGTTTGCCTCTTCGTGAGGTTGTTCTCGCGGTATTTGTACTCTATTGCATTATATTGGATAGCTTATCTTCGCCCATGGACATAGGTCAATTGGCCGAACCACGTTAAATGTTTGGGTCTCTTTTGATGTATTTCTTTTTTGTTATCTGATTTATGGTCTCTCAAGATTTTCTTGCTAGCTTCCACATGACACCTGATTTTTTCGGTCCTAACAAGTGGTATCAGAGCCTTGGTTATTTATCTGGGCTGTTACGGAATGGAGGCGAATATGAGCAAGATGGTATGTTTAAATGGGAGAAATTATAATGTTTGGAGAAGCAAGATGAAAGATTTGTTGTTCGTGAAGAAGATGCATCTACCCGTTTTTGCAGCTCATAAACTCAAGACTATATCTGATGAAGATTGGGAATTCGAGCACCAACAAGTATGTGGATATATACAAGAATGGGTTGAAGATAATGTTCATAACCATATTGTGAATGATACTCATGCGAGATCATTATGAGAAAATCTAGAGACTCTTTATGCTTCAAAAGTTGGGAACAACAAGCTAGAGACTCTTTATGCTTCAAAAGCTGGGAACAACAAGTTTTTCCTGCTAAAGCAATTAATGACCTTTAAATACAAGGAAGGCAACCCTATCCTTGATCACATAAATAATTTTCAGCGCGTCCTTCATTAGCTGTCTGGAATGGGAGTTAACTTTGATGATGAGATACAAGGATCTTTGCTACTTAATACTCTGCCAGACTCTTGGGAAACTCTTCGTGTTTATTTGTCAAATTCAGCTCCTGGAGGTTAGGGGACCATGGAATATGCCAAGAGCGGTATGTTGAACGAGGAAGTAAGGAGAAAATCTCAGGGTTCGTCTTCACAAGCAGATATCTTGGTTGCAGAAGATCGGAGGAGAGATATAACAAGAGGCTCGAGGAATAGAGGTAAAAGTAGAAGTAAGTCAAGGTCCAAATACCATAATATTACATGCAACCATTGTGGCAAGAATGTACACATCAAAAGGTTTTGCCACAAGTTGAAGCAAGACACTAGAGAAGGAAAGAAAGTTAAAAATAACGAGAACAATGTTGTTGCTATTGTTCGAGATGACCTTCGTTTTGCTTATGAAGAAAACGTCATCAATTTGGTATCTCATGAGATGAGCTGGATAGTAGATTCTAGAGCTACCTCACATGTCACACCAAAAAAAGACTTTTTTCTCATCTTATACCCTGTTGATTATGGAATGTTAAAGATGGGTAATGCCAGTGAAGTTAAGGTGTTTGGTGTTGGCACAATTTGTTTGAACACTAATAATGGTTCAATGTTAGTTCTTCAAGATGTCAAGCATGCTCCAGACTTTCCTTTCAATTTGATCTCCGCATGAACATTAGACGATGAAGATTACCATACGCCCTCTTTAGTGGACTATGAAAGCTCACCAAGGGCTCGTTAGTAGTGGCTCGAGGAGTCAAGTCTGGTAATTTATATATGACATAAGGCTCTATTCTTAATGACTCCATAAACCTGGTGGAAAGTGGCATTTTATTAAAATTGTGGCACATAAGATTGAGTCATATGAGTGAGAGGGGGATTACGTGTTAGGCTAAGAAAAGTTTTCTTTCTGGAGTGAAACAAGCAAAGCTGAAAAGGTGTATCCATTGTATAGTTGGCAAACAGAAAAGGGTCTCATTTCATAGTCATCCTTCCTCAAGAAAGCCCGACTTATTGGAGATGGTACACTCTGATTTGTGTGGTTCTTTTAAAGTAAAGTAAAAAGGTGGTGCATTTTACTTTGTGACCTTCATTGATGGTCATTATCATAAGCTCTGGTGTATCATTTGGCATCTAAAGATCAAGAATTTGGCATGTTTAAGGAATTTTGGACCTTAGCTGAGAGACAAATGGGGAAGAAATTAAAATGTATTCGCACTGATAATGGTGGTGAATATTTTGATCTCTTTGATAATTATTGCAAGGAACAAGGAATTCGTCATCAGAAAACTCCACCCAAGATGCCTCAATTGAATGGTTTGGCAGAGAGGATGAATAGAACTCTAGTTGAAAGAGTTAGATGCCTACTTTCAGAGGCTAAACTTCCAAATACATTTTGGGCGGAAGCACTTAACATTATTTCCTACGTTATCAATTTGTCTCCTGCTATTGCTTTGGATTGTGATGTCCCTGATAGAATTTGGTTTGCCAAAAATATTTCTTATGATCACTTGAGAGTTTTTGGGTGTAAAGCTTGTGTGCATATTCCTAAATATGAGAGATCGAAACTGGATGTCAAAACTAAGCAGTGCATCTTTATCGGTTATGGTCAAGATAAGTTTGGGTATCGTTTTTATGATCCTGTTGACAATAAGCTTATTAGAACTCGTGAATTCTTTGAAGACCAGACTATTGAAGATATTGACAAAGCCGAGAAGATAGATTCTCGGAGTAATGAGTTCTTAGTTGATATTGATCCAGTTTCAATTGCTAAGGCACCTATTGCACATAAAGGAACCTAAGACAATAATGAAGATAGTGATCAAGATCAAAATGACCATCATGGTGTAGATGTTATAGATGCTCCAGTTGATGAAGTTGATTGATCAGCAACCAATTCCTGCTCAAGTAACTACTCAGAATGCTTCTGAAACCTCTCTTAGAAGATCTATAAGGGAGAAGTAAAAATCCATTTACTATCCTCCTGATGAGTATGTACTTTTGACTGAAATGGGAGAAGCTGAGAATTATGATGAATCCATGCAAGATAACACAAAGATCAACGGATCAAAGCCATAGAAGATGAGATGAAGTCACTCCATGAGAATGGCACATATGAGTTAGTGAAATTGCCAAAAGGTAATAAAGAATTATCTAACAAATGGATATTCAGAATAAAGCAATATAACCATATCTCTGCACCTAGGTACAAGGTGAGGTTAGTTGTTAAAGGTTTTGGCCAGAAGAAGAGAGTTGACTTTGATGAATTTTTTCCCATGTTGTGAAGATGTCTTCTATTCTTGTGGTTATAGGCTTAGCCACAAGTCTAGATTTAGAGGTTGATAAAATGGATGTCAAGACTGATTTTCTTCATGGTGATTTAGATGAGGAGATTTCTATGGAGCAACCCGAGGACTTTGTAGTTAAGCTTGCAGATAAGCATGTGTTTTGCAGAAAATTGGCATGTCAATAGTTTCTCTACTTGAAGACACCTTTAGCCCCTTGGCTGGAGGGGGATTTTGTTGGGCACATTCCCATGTTGTCCAGACAAATGCCTAATGTCCTAATCTTATTCTCTTTTATTTTCCATTCCTATTCGGAATTGGATTCGGTGTTTATTCCTATTTAGAGTTGGTTTTGGCTGTAAGAGAAAGCACCACCCATGATCTATAAATAGAAAAACTTAGAGAATTGTTATATGCTCATTGGTACAAGTCTTTGATAGACCTAATCATATAAGCGTGGTTTTTGAGGGAGCTTTCATAAAGAGAGAAGAAAAGTATTTGTTTTGCTACAGATTTTTATTCCGACTAGGCAACTTCAAATAACGTTTTCTGATCCATTAACCGTTAGATCGGGCTGCAATTTTGACTGAGTATTTGTAACATCTTTATCCTTGATTTGAATGGTGGAGATCGGATTTGGAGTCTCGTAGCATCTGATTTCGAGCCTCAAACAGCAGCTCAAGTTTTGTAGTTTCTCCTCATTCTTCAATTGATTTGTCGTTACTCTTGTTGCTTCGTGTTTGGCACTTGTTGTGTAGCCAATTTGGATAACTTTTGTAACTCTCTTATTATATAGTGTAGCTTTTTGGATCTTTGTGATCCCGTAATTTTTACCTTCGATTTGAAGAGTTTTTCACGTTAAAATTTGGTATTCTTTATCTTCTTTATTTTTGGGTTTGCATCTTCCTCGACATAACAAAGTGATGATACAAACCATTATTTAAAGTAAATAAAAATGGATGCACTTCATAGTTCTATTAAATATTACATCCCATGAGAGGATCCCAAATATTTCGAGATATTTTTAACGAAAATTTTATATAAAGTCTAAAAGGTATATGTAAAAATTATATATTTATATGTCGGTTTGGTTCGAATTTTTTTACTCAATACCAAATAAAACAAAATCAAATTTAATTGAAATTTTTAATTAGTTTGGTTTGACTTTTCGGTTTGGTTCGATTTTCTATTTCGATTTAAACACCCCAGATGAAGCTATGTTAATTTCGTATTATTAATTTTTCTTGTTAGTTGCCCAAAACCTGTGGCCTTATAACTGGTTCGAAGAAAACATTCTCCTCTTGGCTTTTATACGTGGTCAATTTCTTGCCACAATACGTGCATTACTGACGTTGTCTTCCACAAATCTCTTCTAAAACCATGAGTGAGCTTTAATAACTTTAGAAGGCTGCTGCAGGTAGGGAAGTGTCACGACCCGATTTCGGGGTCGTGATGGCACTGTTATGGAACCAGGAAAGCCGCCCCTTTGTTTCTAAGCTAAATTCACTTTTCAGTAAAAATATAATTTTTAAACGAATTTATTGATAATACTTAGAGTCTGAAGTTTAAAAACAATATTTGAAACAAAATTAAAATTTCCAATCCCGAATTCGGTGTCACTCAGTCATGAGCTGCTATATATAAAAAATATAAAGAATGAAGAAATAGACAACATAGTCTCAAAATAAGTGCAACAGGTGAAATAAGGAAGAGAAGACGAGGTCGTGATCGCTAGCTGCTACCTCGACAACTCCAATGGAAACTCTGACAGCTGCTCAATATCCACTACCGGGTCTCGGTGTACCTGGATCTGCACACAAGGTGCAGGGGATAACATGAGTACACCAACTCAGAAGTAACGAACCCAAACTATGGGCTGAGAGGTAGTGACGGACAAAACCTCAAAATTATACAATAAACAATATACAGAATTTAGACATGCTAACAATTTATCAGGATGAGTAAATATGCCAAGTATGCCAGTATACTCTACATGTCATCATAAAATATATGTATGAAACCAGTGTGGATATGCACATAGTGATCACAACCCTCACACAGCAGTCCACTCAGTACCGTATATGGCTCTCAGGCGCAGGGAAAAGTCCATCCCAGAATGTACATAATCATTAGTGACCGTAGTCACTCCGTACTGAGGAAAAGGCCAATCCAGCCCCACGGAGAAAGTCCATCTCCGGATTACAACACTCGGACAAAATTCATGTCCAGGGACGATCCATCCCTCACATAACATCCACTTCGGACACAATCCATGCCTAGGGAAAATCCATCCCTCAACATCAATGCGCTCACTAAGGGGTGTAAAGACTCCGGAGGGGCCCGAGTGGCCCAAGCGCCATATCAAGCCAATGAAGACATGATTTAATATCGTTGCGGTGTGTAGTCTGATCTCATAACTGTCTCAATTATAGGCTCTCAGCCTCACTCAGTCATTACTCTTCCGTCTCACTTACATGGATCACAGATGCATCTATCAGCCCGAAACAATGATAAGTATGCATATAATTAACAATACTGAGACTGAGATATGAAGTGGTATGCTATAACAGGACTGAGTATATGGAATCAAATAATCACAAAATGAGACAGTAATGTACGACCACTCGGGTCTCAGCATTTTCGGTGTGAAGCCCAGCATTTATACTTAACATGATTTCTAACAGGTTCACAATTACCACATTAACAGAAGCACAGATATCATCAGGGAATAATCACTAAGCGGTGCCATGGGATAAGCCAGGCCACAAATACTCAGTGCACGGCCGCACGCTCGTCACTTGGCATGCGCGTCACCTCAACAATAGTCATAAATCATTTAGCTCGGGGTTTCGAACCCTCATAACCATGTTTGGAAACGTTACTTACCTCAAAACTAGCTAAAATACTATTCCGCAGTACCTTTGCCTCTAAATTCGGCCTCAGAGTGCTCCAAATCTACCAAGCTCAGATTTTTATCATCAAATTATGCTTAAGGAATGAATTCCAATTGAAAAGTACCAAATTTAGCTCAAAATCCGAAATTAGCCAAAGCCCGACCCCCAGACACACGTCTCGGAACTCGACAAACTTTATACCAAAATGTTCTTCATCATCTCACGAGTTCGTACATATAAAGAACGTTAAAATTGGAGTTCGTTTGACCCCTCAAATCGATCCCTAAAGGTCTCATAATCTAAAGCCCTAACTCCACATTTTTCTACTAATTTTCATGAATTAACACTGATATTACGCTCCTTAATCACCTATAATCAAGTTTTAGGGTCCAAAATACTTACCTCAACAAAGAACACTGATTCCCCTCTTCAAAATCGCCTCCAAGCTCTTTTCCCGTTCAAAAATGGTGTTAAAAGGTCTAATGGTCGCGGAGAGTTTTAATTTATACTTTCTGCCCAGGGGTTCCATACCTGCGGCCTTATTAGCGCACCTGCGGACCCGCACCTGCGATTACTTCTTCGCACATGCGCTTCCGCAGGTGCGACCACTCGTCTGCACCTGCGACCCCTTCACGACCAGCCAAATCCGCACCTGCGCAAAGTCTTCGCACTTGCGGACCTCGCGCCTGCGGTCCTCCTTCCGCAGGTGCAACCACACCAGCAGTGGTGCACCAGCAGCAGATTTGCTGCATGTTTCCACTCCGATCTTCCCCTTACCCTTCGAAATAAATCCCGAGCCCCTCGGGACCCCAACCAAATATACCAACATATCATATATGATCATTCAAACTTATTTGCACTCCCGAAACACTAAAAATAACATCAAAACACCAAAATCACATCAAATTCAAGCCTAAGAACTTTGAAATTTATAAAATACACCAACGATGCCGAAACTATCCAAAACAACTCCAATTGACCTGAAATTTTGCAGACATATCCAAAATGACATTATGAACCTGTTCCAACTGTCGGAATTCCATTCCGATCCCGATAGCCTAATTTCCACTGCCGATCAGAAAATATCGAAACTAACTTTCGCCAATTCAAGCCTAATTCTACACCGGTCCTCACAAAAATATTCCGAACAAACTCCTAAGTCCCAAATCACCTAAAGAAGCTATCCGAGCCATAAAATCCGCCTTCCGAGGTCATTTACCAATAAGTCAACTCTTAGTTAACTTTTTCCAACTCTAAGGCTATTTTTAATGACTAAGTGACTAAATTCTCATTATAATTATTCTGATTCCGAGCCTACCAACTCTAACACATCAAGAACGGTTAAACCAAGCTATGATGAGGCAATAACAGTAAATGTAAATGCATATTCTACGTAACGATCGACCGGGTCGTTACATTCTCCCCCTCTTAAACAAACGTTCGTCCTCGAACGTGCCAAGAGTGGTTCCAAAAGCCATCAACCGCCGAATAACCTTACCATGCATACACTCGGGGGAGACCCCACGTCACCCTTCCCCGCATCGATCTAATAATACAACACATTTGAATGCCACTATATCCAACCTAATCCCTACGCATTAGAACCCAAATTCCCCGTCAGAACTCATCTACAAGATTAGAATCCCGCCTCCACACACCGTATATACCTAAACCAAATAACCCAAATCTGAAAGAACACAACTCACGCGTCCAAACTCTATGATACCCAGCTACTTTACCTTAATCAACTCCTCTAGAAGACCACAACAGAAACGCACCATGTGTGCCTAAAACCAACGAATAGCCGCTCCCTGAAACAGGGACGGGTAACCCCTAGATCATCCCGGAGCACAGACAAACCCAATTTCCATTAACTGACACCCTACAATAGCTCTATGGATTCAAACAATCCGATTCGGTGCAAAACACCTACATCGAGTCATACCTAAAGGTATCATCATCTATCTTATCAAACTAAGTCGAAATTGACTATACTCAGAAATGGCACATCCACCTGGGTCTCCAGACCCCCAATAGGTACCACACACAAACGACACACGCGGTCCGTAACAACAACATCACCCACAAGGGCGAGCACATGAATAGATGTAACAAAAGATTCACGGGGCATATCCAGAGAATGGGCTAAAATATGATGAACGTGTGTATATGAAAAACCGGAATCAATTAAAAATTGAAGCTCTTGTGACAGACTGAAACAATACCTGGGATCATGGCATCAGAAGCCATCTCATCCGGTCTTGCTGAAAATGCATAAAATCGGGCCTGATCACCACCGGATCGACCTCCCCCTCTAGGGCAACCCCTACCTGCCTGACCCCCACCTCTAGCTACCTGGGCGGGCGCTGCAGCTACTAAGTCTGAAACAGCGGGCTGACTCCTCTGCTGATAAGTACCTTTCGCAAGACGAGGACAAAACCTCTTAATATGGCCCACATTTGCACACTCAAAGCAACCTCTCTCGAAGAATGGCACTGGGGACTGAAGGGAACCCCTAGCACCAGGATAACCACTGGAAAAACCAGACATAGATGAACTCTGAACCGATGGTGTCCAAGATGAACTCTGAGCTGGCAGGGCACTGAAAGATGGGTGCACCTGATGCGGACTGTGAGGATCATGACCAACTGATCCACCACAATAACCTGAGCGACCTGGTTGAGCCTGCCTGAATGGTCGGCCTCTGCCGGGCTGAGGTTTCCCCCTGAAGGAACCCCACCAAAACTCCCAGATCCTCGAGACCTCTTGGCCTCCCTCTCGATCCGCTCCTGGCAGCGAACCGACTCAATCTCTCTGGCAATGTCAACCACCTCCTCAAAAGAAGCGCCAGATACCCTCTCCTTAGTCAGAAAAATCCGAAGCTGATAAGTGAGGCCATCAATGAACCTCCTGATTCTCTCCCTATCCGTAGGAACTAGCCAAATAGCATGACGGTCCAACTCGGAGAACCTCATCTCATACTGCGTCACGGTCTTGTCCTCCTGGCACAACTGCTCGAACTCCCTGCACAGCTCCTCCCTGCGGGATTGCGGTATATACTTCTCCAGGAATAGAATGGAGAACTGACGCCAGGTAAGGGGCTGCATCAACAGGTCTACGCCTCTCATAGGCCTCCCACCAAGAGAGTGCAGCTCCTGCGAACTGGAAGGTAGTAAACGGGACCCCACTAGCCTCCAGTATCCCTGTTGTGCGAAGGATCCTCTAACACTTGTCAAAAAATCCCCGGGCGTCCTCGCCCTTAGTACCACTAAAAATCAGAGACTGGATTCTACTAAACCTCTCTAACCTGCACTTCTCTTCATTTGCCAAAGCTGGGACCACAAAATCCCGGGTTGGGGCAACCGGCTGGACTGGAACTGTCCCCGGTGTTTGAAGCCCCTGAGTAACCTGCTCAGGTGTTCGGGCAGCTGGAGTCTGAGTTCCTCCCCCGTCCTGAGAAGTAGCAGCAGTAGTAGACACCGCGACGGCCTGTGCCAGGCTGCTGCACACCGTCAAAATCTGGGCTAGGGTCTCCTGAAGACCCGGAATCACAATGGGCACTGCTAGTGCCTGAGCCTGTCCCGCCGGGACCTCAACTGCGGGGACCTAATCCTGAGCAGTGGGAGGGTCCACAGGTACTGCCCCGGCTGTTGAGCGGGCTGCACCCATCCCTCTGCCACGGCCTCGACCTCCAGCTGGTCCTGCTGGTGTCTGATCATCATGATCAGTAGCACGAGTCCTCACCATCTATGAGAGAATGAAAAAAATAGTAGTTTAGTCCAGAATTCAACAGAGTCGCACGACAGAATTCAATAATGTGGGATTTTTCCTAAGGGTTCTGTAGCCTCTCGAAGATAAGTATAGACGTCTCTGCACCGATCCGCAAGGCTCTACTAAACCTGCTCATGACTGGTGAGACCTATTTAACCTAGTGCTCTGATACCATCTTATCACGACCTGATTTCGGGGTCGTGATGTCGTGGAACCAGGCAAGCCTCCCCTTTGTTTCTAAGCTAAATTCAATTTCCAAGAAAAACACAATTTTTAAACAAATTTATTTATAATACTAAGAGTTTGAAGTTTAAAAACAATATTTGAAATAAAATTAAAATTTCCAACCCCGGATCCGGTGTCACTCAGTCATGAGCTGCTATACATAAAAAAATAAAGAATGAAAAAATAGACAACATAGTCTCAAAATAAGTGCAACAGGTGGAATAAGGAAGAGAAGACGAGGTCGCGATCGCCAGCTGCTACCTCGACAACTCAAATGGAAACTCTGACAGCTGGTCAATATCCACTACCGGGTCCCGGTGTACCTGGATCTGCACACAAGGTGCAGGGGGAAACGTGAGTACACCAACTCAGAAGTAACGAACCCAAACTATGGGCTGAGAGGTAGTGACAGATAAAACCTCAAAATTATACAATAAACAATATACAGAATTTAGACATGCTAACAGTTTATCAGGATGAGTAAATATGCCAAGTATGCCGGTATACTCTACATGCCATCATAATATATATGTATGAAACCAGTGTGTATATTCACCTAGTGCTCACAACCCTCACACAGCAGTCCACTCAGTACCGTATATGGCTCTCAGGCCTAGGGAAAAGTCCATTCACTCCGTACTGAGGAAAAAGGCCAATCCAGCCCCACAGAGAAAGTCCATCTCCGGATTACAACACTCGGACAAGATCCATGTCCATGGACGATCCATCCCTCACATAACATCCACTTCGGACACAATCCATGCCCAGGGAAAATCCATCCCTCAACATCAATGCGCTCACTGTGGGTGTAAAGACTCCGGAGGGGCCCTAGTGGCCCAATCGCCATATCAAGCCAACAAAGTCATGATTTAATATCGTTGCGGTGTGCAGTACAATCTCATAACTGTCTCAATAACAGGCTCTCGGCCTCACTCAGTCATTACTCTTCCGTCTCACTCACATGGATCACAGATGCATCCATCAGTCCGAAACAATGATAAGTATGCATATAATTAACAATCGTGAGAGTGAGATATGAAGTGGTATGCTATAACAGGACTGAGTATATGGAATCAAATAATCACAAAATGAGACAGTAACATACGATCACTCGGGTGTCAGCATTTTCGGCGTGAAGCCTAGCATTTATACTTAACATGATTTGTAACAGGTTCACAATTACCACATTAACAGAAGCATAGATATCATAAGGGAATAATCACTAAGCGGTGCCATGGGATAAGCCAGGCCACAAATACTCGGTGCACGCCCGCACGCCCGTCACTAGGCATGTGCGTCACCTCAACAATAGTCATAAATCATTTAGCTCGGGGTTTCGAACCCTCAGAACTAAGTTTGGAAACGTTACTTACCTCAAAACCAGCTAAAATACTATTATGCAGTGTCTTTGCCTCTAAATTCGGCCTCAGAGTGCTCCAAATCTACCAAGTTCAGATTTTTATCGTCAAATTATGCTTAAGGAATGAATTCCAATTGAAAAGTACCAAATTTAGCTCAAAACCCGAAATTAGCCAAAAACCCGACCCTCGGGCCCGCTTCTCGGAACTCGATTAATTTCATACCAAAATGTTATTCATCATCTCACGAGTCCGTACATATAAAGAACGCTAAAATCGGAGTTCGTTTGACCCCTTAAATCGACCCCTAAAGGTCTCATAATCTAAAATTCTAACTCCACATTTTTCTACTGATTTTCATGAATTAACACTGATATTATGCTCCTTAATCACCTATAATCAAGTTTTAGGGTCCAAAATACTTACCACAACGAAGAACACTGATTTCCCCTCTTCAAAATCGCCTCCAAGCTCTTTTCCAGTTCAAAAATGGTGTTAAAAGGTCTAATGGTCGCAGAGGGTTTTAATTTATACTTTCTGCCTAGGGGTTCCGCACCTACGGCCTTATTAGCGCACCTGCGGTCCTAGGTGCGCACCTGCGCATATGACTTAAACTCTCGACTTCTGCACCTGCGATTTCTTCTTCACACCTGCACTTCCGCAGGTGCGACCACTCGTCCGCACCTGCGACCCCTTCACGACCAGCCAAATCCGCACTTGCGGACGTCGCGCCTGCGGTCCTCCTTCCGCAGGTGCGACCACACCAACAGTGGTGCACCAGCAGCAGATTTGCTGCATATTTCCAACTTCGATCTTCCCGTTACCCTCCGAAATAAATCTCGAGCCCCTCGGGACCCCAACCAAATATATCAACATATCATATATGATCATTCAAACTTAGTTGCACTCCCGAAACACTAAAAATAACATCAAAACACCAAAATCACATCAAATTCAAGCCTAAGAACTTTAAAATTTCTAAAATCCACCAACGATGCCGAAACTATCCAAAACAACTTCGATTGACCTGAAATTTTGCGGACATATCCAAAATAACATTACGAACCTGTTGCAGCTGTCAGAATTCTATTCCGACCCCGAAAAGTATAATGGCCTGCAAAGTACTATTCGTTTTGGGAATTGGGTTTGCAATAACAATTATTATAAGACTTCTTTAAACCTAAAAGAGGAAGTAACTCCAAAAGCGAAAGTGTGAAAGAGAAATTAGGTTTTTTTTTCTTGGTTATAGAGAAGTGCCCAATTTTTATTTTTATTTTGGTAATGAAGTGCCCGATTATTATACTCGTACATTCAACAAATCAAATCTCTTTTCCTTTTGTTCCCCTGCAATTTGCAAAGAAAAGACATATTAATACTAGACTATAGTCTATAGGAATCTTTTGATTCACTTTTTATTTATTTATTTGAATAAAATAGATTCACTTGGTTCCCAAAAGCCCGTGAAGTTTTGAATATTGAATAAAGGAAGAGAAGAAACAATGCAAAGGCATTAAAACTCACTCAGAGCGTGACCATGTACCATGAGATTTTTGAAATTTGGCACAATCTGAAAGAAAAGAAGAAGTGCAGATTTTTTCATCTATTTTTTTTTGTACTTGTTTGAAATTAAAATTATTCTTCAACTTTCAGCTAGGATAATTGAATTTCAATTTCTTCGTCTAGGAGAGATACACAAAAACTGTTAAAAACTTAAAAAGGGATCGGACTTCACTTATCCAACAGAGCCTTGTACAATTTAATCTCAGAATGTGAATATGTCAATTAATCAAAAAGCTTGAGGCCTTTCAATTTATAACTCATCTGAATATAACATCTGTCCTTCATCTCTATCTATTATTGTTGAACCACTGAATGGATTAGGGGACACATAATAATATCCACCACTCGTATGAATATGCATTTTCTTTTATTAGAAAAAGTTGTTTGTTGCACCTTTTCTCTTTTTATCTGTTTTGTTTAATTAAGTTACATTATAAACTCCTTCCTCTATGATTGAATGTCACTTTTGGAGAAGTTGTACCCTCTAGCTCCCCCCCCCCCCCC
>ML400981.1:61554-79775 GCA_005239525.1 Nicotiana knightiana
GAACATAAATATGTATATATACACCTCGTAAAAATAATGCCAAACCGCTTAACCGTTTTGTACCACAAGGGAACCAGCTAAAGAACCAATTTTCTTTCCAAAATAACCACCACAATATTTAACAACAAAATAACAAGGCCAAGTAGTCATAGAAACAATAATGAACATAGAACAATTAAGACAAGAATCAATTAAGTTAGAAACGGGAAAGAGGTCATGCTTAACAGGCAATTTGGCAGTGCATAGATACTCGTCGCCTCACCTATACACCACACACATGAATTTCACATAGCAGACAAGTGGGGATTCCTATTCCCTCAAGTCAAAGTTAGACCAAACACTTACCTCAATTTCGTAGGCCACTCACTGCTCAATTATAGTTTTTCCTTTAGAATCTTGCTCTAACTTGATCGAATCTAATCATACTTAACTTAATATCATTAATTAAGGCTAAGGAATTGACTTTATTGAAAATTATAATTTTTTCTAAGTTTTCTCAAAAAAAGTGAAAACCCGACCCCGGGCCCGCTTGGCCTAAACTCGGGGTTCAGACCAAATTACGTTTATCCATTCACCCACGAACCCAAANGATGATATTTGGTGAATAAATTCGTTCCTAGGGTTGTGGGGTTCGAAAACTTGAAGAAGAAGAAGAAGAAGAAGAAGAAGTCTGTCCGTTTTATAAATATTTTTCTGCCAGCTATTCTGCCTCGTTTTTTGTACCAAACGATTGCGAAACTCGATTTTTATGTCTCCAATGGATTCCTTGTGAAATTTAAGTTAAGTTAGGCTTTTGAATCACTCAATTTGACCTTATAATGAAGGAGATATGTAGGTTTTAATATTTGCAAATAGTGCAGATTTTTAATNATTCGTTCCTAGGGTTGTGGGGTTCGAAAACTTGAAGAAGAAGAAGAAGAAGAAGAAGAAGTCTGTCCGTTTTATAAATATTTTTCTGCCAGCTATTCTGCCTCGTTTTTTGTACCAAACGATTGCGAAACTCGATTTTTATGTCTCCAATGGATTCCTTGTGAAATTTAAGTTAAGTTAGGCTTTTGAATCACTCAATTTGACCTTATAATGAAGGAGATATGTAGGTTTTAATATTTGCAAATATTGCAGATTTTTAATACGCCGTCAGTGGTAATTTCGTAATTAACCTGAAAAATCTGGCAACCTTAGTAAAATTACCATAAAATCCTCATACGATGTCCAAATTCGATGATTCTTTTTGCTACGGGTCCATAATTACGATACGGATCTAATAATTCATTTAAAATAGAAATCGGAGCTCATTTGTTCAATATGATATCATTTATGCTTGAAGAAACGACGTTGAAGCATAAGAAAGAACGAGCGCAACACAACCCAAACCTATTTGAAACTCACCCAAGCCCTCGGAGCTCTAAACCAAATATGCACTCAATACTAAAAACATCATACAGACTTTCTCGTGCGATCAAATCATGAAAATAACATGTAAAACTATGAATTAAACCTTAAAACACATCATTTTTTCTCAAGAACACTTAAAGTTCACTATTTATCAACCGCACGTCTGAATCCCGTCAAATAAATTCCGATTCTCACCAAATTTCGCAGACAAGGCTTAAATATCATAACAAACCTCTATCGAGCTCCGAAATCAAATACGGGCCCGATACCAACGATTTCAAACGTTAATTCATTTCTTTATTTCATTAATAATTTAGCAAAACACTTTCTTTCAAAAATTGATTTCTAAGGCGTGGGACCTCGGAATTCAATTTCGGGCATACGCCCAAGTCCCATATTTTACCACGGACCTCCTGGGATCATCAAAACACATATTTAAGTCCGTTTACTCAAAATGTTGACTCAAGTCAACTAAAACCAAATTTTTAATTCTAAAAATTATCATTTCTTATATTTTCACATAAAAGCTTTCCGGTTTCACGCCATGACTATGCACGCAAATTGAGGTAGTTAAAGTTAATCTTTTTAGGGCTATTAAGCCTAAAACGGAGTCTAAATTCATAAAATGACCTCTTGGGTCATCACATATACTTTGGTGAGTTAAATTGTTCTATCCTTGGAGGATAATATTCTAACACCTCGGTACTTGAGGGAATAATTTTTTTAAGTACACAATGCGCATTCAGTGGGCTTGATTTTATTCCGAAATATATTTTCAGTTTCTTCTTCTTATTATATATCTTTTTGCTATACTACTATTTTTTATGTTTCTATTTTTTCTTGTTACATAAATATTATTGTTTCTTTATATTATAACATCACAGTTTGACTAACAATTTTAAGGAAATTAATAATATATCTATATTCTGCTTTGGAGATTAAAACCTTTGTGGTTTTCTACTCCGTTTAAATTTTTCTATTTCTGATTTGAAGATATAAAAATTTCATCGGAGTATTAAAATTCAGAAATGATTTGAAGAACATAAAAACGTCATCGTTTTATTGTGAAATAGTATATACAATACTTTTTTTTTGTTAAACGCACTTTCTATCATTAATTACAATACTGTTTATTTTTCTATTTTATGTCATTAATTGAACTCTTCTGTTGTGGACAGTGAGAAATGTCAATTCATTATGAAAATTCTTCTGCAATTGTTGCGACAATGACGATAGCCTCTTCAAACTGAATTGTTGTACCACCGGCTGAACACTTGGAAAATTTTCTTCAGCCAACTTCAAACGATGGCAGGAAAGGTGCTCTTTTGTCTTACCACACTTGGTATGCAGAAGTTCACCAGTGAAGACTCTCCAGTGCCTGCCGCTGACATGCTAGACAATGAGAAGTTATGATTATTGAGGCGTGGAAACATGCAGACTTTCTTTGCAAAGGCTATATTCTAAGTGCTTTAGAGGAAGACTTTTACAATGTCTACAGTGTTATCAATACTTCGAAAGAGTTATGGGTTGCACTTGAGAAGAAGTACAAGAATTAAGATGCGTGCTTGAAAAAAATTATGGTTGCAAAGTTTCTAGAATATAAAATGATAGACAGCAAAGCTGTTGGAACTCAAGTTCAAGAGCTTCAACTTATTTCTCACGAGCTGAAGGTATGGTAGTGAATGAAGCATTTCAAGTGGCTGCAATGATTGAGAAGTTGCCTCCTTCGTGGAGAGATTTCAAAAGTTATCTAAAGCACAAGCGCAAAGAAATGAAGTTGGAAGATCTTGTGATTCGTCCCAAGATTCGATAACAAAACAACTTAGAAGAAGTCTCGTGAAAATTCAATGATTATGGGAGCTAATATCGTTGAGGAGACTGCTCCAAAAAGTAAGAAGAGGAATAGGTCTTTTGGACAGACTAAGGAGCAGAAGAAGAAGAAATTCAAGGCCAACTGCTACAATTGTGGAAAAGCTGGTCACAAATCCTCTGATTGTCATTTTCTGAAAAAGGACAAGAAAAAGGGACAGCCAACATAGTGGAGAAAAATGATGATATTGATGATTTGTGTGGGATGCTTTCAGAATGCAACTTACTCGACATGTTTGTGTTGTCAAAGAAGCATTTGCGACTTACTCTACTGCTGGTCCTGAAGAAGAGCTTTCCATGGAAAATACTGCAACAACCAAGATTGAGGGTTATGGGAGGATATTCCTGAAGATGACTTCTAACAAGGTGTTAACGCTTAACAGCGTTCTTCATGTTCCTATTATTAGGAAAATTTTAGTTTCAACTTCTTTACTTTTAAGAATGGATTCAAATGTGTATTTGTATTTGACAAAGTTGTTGTAAGTAAGAATAAAATGTATATTGGAAAGGGCTACCTCACAGAGAGCCTTTTCAAGCTCAATGTACGGTTGTTGACAATAGTAATAAAGTTTTAGATTCTTTTTATTTATTGGAGTCAAAATCATTTATGTCATATTCGTTTAGGACATATCAATTACAAGCCTTGTGGTAGTTAATTAATTTAGAAGTATTTCCTAAATTCGAGTGTCATAAATCAAAATGTCAAATATATGTTGAATCTAAGTTTGTGAAACATCCTTATAAGTGTGTTGAAAGGAATTCAAATCCTTTAGACTTAATTCATACTTATATTTTTTATATGGAGTCAACACCATCTCGAGGTGGGAAAAAGTATTTTATAACTTTTATTGACGATTCTACTCGATATTGTTATGTTTATTTGTTTAATAGTAAGGATGAATTAGTTGAAACATTTAAGCAATACAATAATGAAGTGGAGAATCAATTGCATAAAAATATTTAAATGATTAGAAGTGATAGAGGTGGAGAATACGAATCTCCATTTGCAGAAATATATTCGGAATATGGAATTATCCATCAAACTACTGCCCCCTACACACCTCAATCCAATGGAATTGCGGAAAGAAAAAATCGGACATTAAAGGAAATGATGAATGCCTTATTAATAAGTTCTGGCTTACCGCATAATTTGTGGGGGAAGTTATCCTTACATCTAACCGAATACTCAACAGAGTACACCACACAAAATACGATCTATTTCATATAAATAATGGAAAGGCAGAAAATCCAACTTGAAATATTTTAAAGCGTGGGGGTGTTTAGCAAAGGTACAAATACATTTACCCAAAAGGGTAAAGATCGAACCAAACACTATGGATTGTGTTTTTATTGGATATGCTACAAACAGTAAAGCATGTCTGTTTTTGGTTCATAAATCTGATAATGCCAAAATTCATGTTAATACGGTAATTGAATCTGATAATGCTGAATTCTTTGAAAGTACCTATCTGTATAAAATTGAATGCGAGTCGTTAAGTGAAAGACCTAAACTACCACGGGAAGAACCAAAGGAATACACTCCAAGTGAAGAGGATCCAAGGCATAGAAAATGTCAAAGAACATCTACGTTGGACCAGATTTTGTGACATTCTTGTTTGAAAATGAGCCTCAAACTTTCAAAGCAGCTATCTCATCTGGTGATTCAGCATTTTGGAAAAAGTCGGTCAATAGTGAGATTCAATCAATTTTGGATAACCATACATGGGAATTGGAGGAAGAGATTTACATACATGGGAACTGAAATCCATACATGGATAATCATACATGGGAATTGAAATCCATCAAGTGGATGTTAAAACAACTTTCTTAACTGGAGAATTGGAGGAAGAGATTTACATGGAACAACCTGAGAGTTTTGTGGTTTTGGGTAATCAAAAGAAGGTGTGCAAACTTTTTATGTCACTTTATGGACTTAAGCAAGAACCCAAACAATGGCATGCCAAATTTGACCACACAATATTGGAAAGTGGGGTTCAAAATCAATGAGTGTGACAAATGTGTTTACATTAAAAACACTCCAGGTCATGAAGTCATTGTTCGTTTATATGTTGATGACATGTTGATAATGAGCAAAGATATTGCAGACATAAATGATACTAAGCGCATGCTAGCTAGAAAAATTCGACATGAAAGACTTAGGAGTTACTGATGTGATATTAGGAATCAGAATTCACAAGACTCTACAAGGTCTAGCATTCTCACAATCTCATTACATTGAAAAAGTACTTGCCAAGTTCAAGTATTTGGATTTCAAGATTGCCAGGACTCCAATTTACGTGAGTTATGCACTTCAAAATAATGAAGGTGAAAGTGACTCACAACTGGACTATGCAAGAGTATTGGGAAGTTTGATGTATATCATGAATGGTACGCGACAAGATATTGCATGTGTTAATACCAAACTGAGTCAGTTTACAAGTAATCCCAATCAAATATATTGGATAGAAATGAAACGAGTTTTGGGGTATTTGAAACATACCCAAGACTATGCTCTGTATTATAACAAATATACTTTGTGATTGATGGATATACTGATGCAAATTGAATCACCGGATCATCTGAAGTTAAATGCAGGAGTGGATATATTTTCATAATTGGGGGTGGAGCAGTGTGTTGGAAATCATTCAAACAAACGTGCATCGCCCATTCTACAATGGAATCTGAATTCGTAGCTTTAGACAAGACCGGTGAAGAAGATGAATGGCTCCAGAATCTCTTGGAAGATATTCTATTTTGGCCCAAACCTTTGACACTTATATGTATACATTGTGATAGTCAAGCAGAAATAGGCAGGGCAGGGAGTGATATGTATAACAGAAAATCTCGTCACATACGGCGGAGAACAATACCATTAGACAACTACTCTCTAGTGGTGTTATCACGATTGACTACGTAAAGTCAATAGATAACGTGTTGGATCCACTTACAAAAGGCCTATCTAGAGAGACAGTTGAAAGATCATCGAAAGGAATGAGATTAAGGACTAGGACAAGTCATCATGGCGGTAACTCTACCTAGCAGACTGGATATCTTAAGAGCTAGGTTCAAAGAGATCAAACAAAGTTATGACTGACGGCTAAATATTGTCAAATAACTCAACCCATTCTCATGATGAAGACAATGTTCATAAATCAGGGTAAAGCATTAAGGCTTTTTTATGATTCAATAAAGCTTAAAGCTTATTAATGATTTGCTAATTCTGGCAGGGAATGACCAGATAGTGTGTCTATAGGATTACACGTTTAGAAATCACCTATGTGAGTGTGAAGTGTAAGCCACTTTAAGGGGAATAAAAGTAAAGGCCCATTCTCTAGGTACTCATAAAACCAGGCGGTGTTCACAGCCAAAACGAACACAATTGTGAGAACCATAGATTGTTAAGGCTTGATTGTATGATTTATGATTGTCTAGGTATACAACAAAGCTCGATTGTTCAAAATATCAATTCTATCGATTGACCAAGTATATCTAATATAAGTTCACTATGAAAAGTTCAAAGGGAAACCTACTTATCTAGATGCAATTAATCCTTGTATGTAAATCACACACTCGTCCGTGCATTCATTTGTCTTATAGTCATTTTCCATTCATGTGGGTGATTGTTGAGATTAAAAGATTGGTGAATGAGAAATGGAGGGAAGAAAATGAAGGAAAAATGAGCTCCCTTTTGCTTTTGAAAGAGCAAGTGTCCCTCATTGGTGGTGGAAAGAAAAGTGAATGTGGTTATATTGAGAAAGCACTTCCCTTGGTGTTAAATTGGTTGGAAATAACGTAAGTCTCGCGTCGTCATCATCGTAACCTGGAATAACCCAGGACCCCCGACGTGGCCCGGTCCGTTTCTTTCCCGAATTATTTTAAATTAATTTTGTTCCCTCCTGTTCCAACATCCATGGATGTTTCTGAAAGGTTGCAAACCTTTTTCATAAATAGTGCCAGAAAATGGCTATAAAATATGCCTTGATCCCAGAAGTTTTCCTTACGAAGTTTTCTGATCTTCTTCTTCTTTTGTGATGACCCAAGGGGTCATTTTATGAATTTAGACTCCGCTCAATGCTTAATAGCCATAAAAAGACTAATTTTAAATACCTCGATTTGCATGCGCAGTCCGGGCGTGAAACCAGAAAGCCGGGCGTGAAACCAGAAAGCTTTTATGTGAAAATATGAGAAATAGTGATTTCTATAATTTAAATTTGATTAAAATTGACTTTGGTCAACATTTTGAGTAAACAGACCCGAATCCGTGTTTCGATAATCCCTGGAGGTCCGCAGTAAAATATGGGACTCGGGTGTATGCCCGAAAATGAATTCCCAGGTCCCAAGCCTTAGAAATCAATTTTTGAAACTTTGCTGAAATATTAATGAGATAAAGAAAAGAAATTTTGTTTGAAACCATTGGTATCGGGCCCGTATTCTGGTTCCGGATCCCGGTACAGATTTGTGATGATATTTAAAGGTTAACTGTGAAATTTGGTGAAAAACGGAGTTCGTTTGACGTGATTTGGATATCCGGTTGAAAAGTTATGAACTTTAAGTGTTCTTGATGAAAAGGATGAGTTTTGAGGTTTAATTCATAGTTTTACATGATATTTTCATGATTTGATCATATGAGCAAGTCTGTATGATGTTTTTAGACTTGCGTGCATGCTTTGTTTAGAGCCCCGAAGGCTCGGGTGAGTTTCGAATAGGCCACGGGGAGTTTTTGCCCCTAAAGTTTCTGTTGTGTTGTTGTATCTGGTGTGTCAGATTTTGTTCATCGCGTTCGCACCCCTTTGAATGCGAACGCATAGGGTAAAAGTGTTGGGGGTCGTTTTGTTCTATGCGAACGCACCCCCCCCCCCAGATGCGAGCGCATAGAGTAGTTGGGGCCTAGGGAGGGGGAGACTGATTTACCCTACGCGAACGCACAAGGTAGGACGCGAACACATAGGCCTGAGGTATAAGCCTATGCGAACGCAGACAAAGGCACGCGAACACATAGAGTATTTGCCCAGGCAGTATATAAATAATTTAAAAACGGGCAGACCTTCTTCTTCACCATATTTTCAAACCCCACAGCCCTAGGAACGATTTTCTTCACCAATTAGCATTCCCAAGTCATAGGTAATCAATTCTAAACTTCACTCTTTCAATTCCTTGTTGTTTTTCATCACTTTTAAATCAAAAACTAAGAATTTTCATGATAAAAATTGAGGGTTTGGGTAGAATTAGGGAATTTTGTAAAAAACTGAATTTTTACCTCGAATTGAGGTTGGATTTCGAAACTAATTATATATTTGGGTTCGTGGGCGAATGGGTGAACGTAATTTGATCTGAACCCTGAGTTTAGACTAAGCGGGCCCGGGGTCGGGTTTTCACTTTTTTTAAAAAACTTAGGAAAAATCATGCTTTTCAATAAAGTTAGTTCCTTTAGCATTAATTGATTATATTGAGTTAATTATGATTAGATTCGAGCAAGTTAGAGCAAGATTCTAAAGGAAAAGCTATAATTGAGCACTGAGTGGCCCACGAAATTGAGCTAAGTGTTTGGTCTAACTTTGACTTGAGGGAGTAGGAATCCCAACTTGGTTGCTATGTGAAATGCATGTGTGTGGTGTATAGGTGAGGTGACGAGTATCTATGCACCACCAAATTGCCTGTTAAACATGATCCCTTTCCCGTTCCCAACTTAATTGATTCTTGTCTTAATTATTCTATGTTCATTATTGTTTCTATGATTACTTGACCATGTTATTTCGTTGTTAAATATTGTTGTGCTTATTTTGGAAAGAGTATTGGTTGTTTTATCTGGTTCCTTTGTGGTACAAAACGGTTGAGCGGTTTGGCATTGTTTTTACGAGATATATATACATATTTATGTTCCTGTTGGTTTCATGGTTGAGAGGATATTGATGAAGTTATGAGAAAAATACAGTTTCTTATTTATAATTGTTGAGACAAAAATATTGTGAAAGGCTTGGCCTAAATTGTGAAATTTATGAATAAATTGATATGAGATGTCTGGTGGGAGCGGGTTGCACGCCGCAACAAGGAGTGATAAGGGTGGACAGGTGGGATCGGGTTGCATGCCACAACAGGAGTAATAAGGGTGATATATTTAGTGAGGAGCAATAAGGGTGGACAGGTGGGAGCGGGTTGCACGCCGCAACAAGGAGCAATAAGGGAGGACATTTATATTTTTACTGAATTTCAAAGAAAATAAAGATTTGAAAGGCTTAAATGTTTATTTTACTATTCTTCATATTTTCGGCACTACTTCTATTTAAAGTTAAAGATTGGAAACTTGGAAATTATTTGAGAATTGGTTATAGATGAGGCCTGGAAAAGGCGGCTGAGTTATTTTATTTTTGTTGCAGTACTTAATTATTTGTTTAGATTTCCTTCTTGCTTTATATATTATTGCCACAGGTTATATTGCTAAAGCCCCAGTGTAGCCTCGTCACTACTTCGTCGAGGTTAGGCTCGGCACTTACTCAGTACATGGGGTCGGTTGTACTGATACTACACTATGCAGTCTTTTGTGCAGATCCAGGTACCAGCCAGCTTTAGAGATATTTATAGCGGCTATTTATTTATTCGGAGATACGAGGTATATCTGTCGGCGTTCACAGATCCCGAAAGTCTTCTCCTATTTTCATAAACGCTGTTTTATATACTCAGAACTGTTACATTATTTCTTTCAGCCAAGTATTTGTAGCATTCTTTAGTAGTTCGTGAATTGTGACACCAGACTCTGGGGTAGTTTTTTGATTTATCTATATATTTAGTTCGTGGCTCGGTGTAGTTAATTGTTTATTTTTTTTTTATATTGTGAATTATTCATTTAAAGCTATTAGATTAAGTATTAATTTAAAATTATTTTATCCTGTTTAAATGGTTAATTAAAGGAAATAGCTAATCGAACTCTAACATTGGCTTGCCTAGCAAGTGTGGTGTTAGGCTCCATCACAATACCTAAGGTTGGGAATTTGGATCGTGACAAGTTGGTATCAGAGCATTAGGTTGCTTAGGTCTCACAATTCACGAACAAGCTAGTTGAGTCTGAAGGATCGGTACAGAGACGTCTGTACTTATCTTTCGAAGGCTATTGAGTTAGGAAACAACTCCATTTTTATTTCTACTCTATCGTGCGATTCTTGTATCCCAAATACTGATTAGATTCTTCTATTCTCTCGCGGATGGCGAGAACACGTGCTTCATCTTCCGCTGAATTTAGCTAGACATGCCATTATTTTATTTCCCACGGAGAGGGAGATGGTCAGACGGTTTATTGATGGCCTTGCTCAGCCCATCAGGCTGTAGATGGCCAAGGAGACAGGGACCGAGATTTCTCTTCAGGATGCAGCTAATATAGCTAGGAGGGTTGAGCCAGTTCTTGGGATGGGAGGTCAAGGGTCAGACAAGAGACCTCGCCATTCCGGTGGTTTCAGTGGTGCCTCATCTGGAGGCGGGAATTCATTTAACAGAGGCCATTTTTCCAGGCCTTTCTATGCAGCACTACAGGTTTCACATGGTACTTCAAGGGGTCGTGGTTCTTATGTTCCTCCTTCTGCTCAGCCAGTCTACAGTGCTCCTTCAGCTCCTATTAGAGCACCTCCTCTGCAGAGTTATTAATGTGTTCAGCCGGTTCGTCAGGGTCAGTCCTCATATAAGGAGGGATGTTTTGAGTGTGGTGAATATGGGCATATTTGGAGAGCTTGTCCGAGGTTTCTGAGTAATCAGCATCAGTACCAGGGTTCTCGTGCCATAGTTCCGGCACCAGCTGCAGCACCACCCGCCCAGCCAGCAAGGGGTAGGGGTCAGATAGTTAGAGGTAGAGGCCAGAATGTTAGAGGTGGAGGACAAATAGCTAGAGGTGGAGGTCAGCCTGCTAGAGGTGGAGGTCCTCCCAGAGGTGTGGTTCAGGGTGGCGGGGCCCAGCCCCGACTATATGCATTTCCAGCCAGGCCCGAGGTAGAGTCCTCAAACGCTGTTATTACAGGTATCATCTCAGTTTGTGATAGAGCTGCTTAAGGTTTGTTATTCGGGGTCTACTTACTCGTATGTTTCATCCTATTTTGCCTCGTATTTGAATGTGCCCCGTAATCCCTTGAGTGTTCCTGTTCATATGTCTACACCGGTGGGGGGTGCTATCATGGTAGATCCAGTGTACCGTTTGTGCGTAGTAGTCATAGAAAGTCTTGAAACTAGTTTGGATCTTTTACGTCTAGACATGGTTGATTTTGATGTTATATTGGTCATGGATTGGTTGTCTCCCTATTAACCCATCTTAGATTGTCACGCCAAGACAGTTACTTTAGCATTGCCGGGGTTGCCTCGATTAGAATGGAAAGGGACTCCTGATCATTCTCCCAGTCGGGTGATTTCATATGCCAAGGCTCGCCGCATGGTGGAGAAAGGTTGTTTGGCTTATTTGGCTCATATTCATGATTCCGATGTTGAGGTTTCTTCTATAGAGTCAGTTCCTATCATGCGTGAGTTTCCTGAGGTATTCCCTGCTGACCTGTCGGGTATGCCACCCGACAGGGATATTGATTTCTGTATTGATGTGGCTCCGGGCACTCAGCCTATTTCCATTCCTCCATATCGGATGGCCCCACCAGAATTGAAAGAATTAAAAGAACAGTTGCAAGACTTGCTAGATAAGGGTTTCATAAGACCTAGTGTCTCGCCTTGGGGTGCACCGGTTTTGTTTGTAAAGAAGAAAGATAGGTCGATGAGAATGTGTATAGATTACCACCGGCAGCTAAATAAAGTCACTATAAAAAATAAGTATCCGTTGCCGAGGATTGACGACCTATTTGATCAGCTTCAGGGTGCTAGAGTATTTTCAAAAATTGATTTAAGGTCGGGCTATCATCAGCTGAAGATTAGGGCGTCTGACGTTCCTAAGACAGCCTTTCGGACGAGGTATGGGCACTATGAATTTTGGTTATGTCTTTTGGGCTGACTAATGCTCCGGCAGCCTTTATGGATTTGATTAATCGGGTTTTCAAGCCCCATCTGGAATCATTCGTGATCGTGTTCATTGATGACATTCTTATATACTCCCGCAGTGGGGAAGAACATGAGCAGCACCTCCGTATAGCACTCCAGACTTTGAGAGATAATCAGTTGTATACCAAGTTTTCTAAATTGGAGTTCTGGTTAGATTCAGTAGCCTTTTTGGGTCATATTGTATCAGCTGAGGGTATTCAGGCTAATCCTAAGAAGATAAAGGCAGTTAGGGACTAGCCTAGACCCACTGCAGCTACGAAGATTAGGAGTTTCTTGGGTTTGGCGGGTTACTACCGTCGTTTTGTGGAGGGGTTTCGTCCATAGAAGCCCCAATGACTAAATTGACTCAGAAAGGTGCCCCATTTAAATGGTCAGATGAGTGCGAGGCGAGATTTCAGAAGCTCAAGACAGCCTTGACTTCAGCACCGGTGTGGTGTTACCATCAGATTCGGATTCTTTCACGGTGTATTGTGATGCTTCCCGAGTTTTCCTTGGAGTAGTGTTGATGCAGGATGGCAGGGTGATTGCGAATGCGTCCTTACAGCTGAAGGTCCATGAGAAGAATTATCCCGTTCATCACTTAGAGTTGGCAGCCATTGTTGATGCATTGAAATTTTGGAGGCACTATCTTTATGGCATGCCGTGTAAGGTTTTTACCGACCGTCGTAGTCTCCAGTACTTATTCAAGCAGAAAGATCTAAATTTGAGGCAGCGGAGATGGTTAGAGTTACTAAAAGATTATGATGTCACCATATTGTATCACTCAGGGAAGGCCAATGTGGTGGCCGATGCATTGAGCAGAAAGGCGGTGAGTATGGGCAGCCTTGCGTATATTCCAGTTGGTGAGAGACCGTTGGCTTCAGACATTCAGACGTTGGCTAATCAGTTCGTGAGGTTGGATATTTTTCCCAGCAGTGTTCTAGCTTGTACAGTCGCTCGGTCTTCTCTAATTGACCGTATCCGGGAGCGGCAGGATGATGAACTACATTTGGCGGTCCTTAGGGATACAGTTCGGCACGGTGATGCCAAGCAGGTTACAGTTGGAGATGATGGTGTTTTGAGGATGCAGGGTCATTTATGTATGCCTAATGTTGATGGCCTTCGTGAGTCGATCCTTGAAGAGGCTCACAGTTCTAAGTATTCGATTCATCTAGGTGCAGCCAAAATATACTAAGACTTGAGTCAGCATTATTGGTGGAGAAAAATGAAGGACATTGTTGCATATGTGGCTCGTTGCTAAAATTGTCAACAGGTAAAGTATGAGCATCAGAGACCTGGTGGTTTGCTTCAGCAGATAGAGATTCCTAAGTGGAAATGGGAACGTATCACTATAGACTTTGTTGTTGGGCTCCCACTGACTCAGAGGAAATTTGACGCAATTTGGGTTATTGTAGATAGGCTGACTAAATCAGCACATTTCATTCCTGTGGCAAGTACTTATAATTCAGAGCGGTTGGCTGAATTATATATCCGGGAGATTGTTTGCCTTCATGGTGTGCCCGTATCTATCATTTCTGATTGGGGTACGCAGTTTACTTCGCACTTTTGGAGGGCAGTTCAGCGGGAGTTGGGTACCCGAGTGGAGTTGAGTACAACATTTCACTCTCAGACTGACGGGCAGTCCGAGCGTACCATTCAGATATTGGAGGATATGCTCCGCGCTTGTGTTATTGACTTTGGAGGTTCGTGGGATCAGTTCTTGCCGTTAGCGGAGTTTGCTTATAATAATAGTTATCAGTCGAGCATTTAGATGGCTCCCTATGAGGCGTTATATGATAGACGGTGTAGATCGCCAGTTGGATGGTTTGAGCCGGGAGAGGCTCCGTTGTTGGGTACAGACTTAGTTCAGGAGGCCTTAGATAAGGTCAAGATTATTCAAGAGAGACTTCGTGCAGCTCAGTCTAGGCAAAAGAGTTATGCCGATCGTAAGGTTCGTGATGTGGCATTCATGGTTGGAGAGAGAGCATTGCTTCGTGTGTCGCCCATGAAGGGTGATATGAGATTTGGGAAGAAGGATAATTTGAGCATTAGGTATATCGGGACATTTGAGATTCTTGATAGAGTGGGGAAGGTAGCTTATAGACTTGCATTTCCTCCAGGGTTATCCTCGGTTCATCCGGTATTCCACGTGGCTATGCTCCGGAAATATCATGGTGACTCATCCCACGTGTTAGATTTCGCTCTTTCCAATTGGATAAAGACTTGACTTATGAGGAGGAGCCGGTAGCCATTTTAGACCGACAGGTTCGTCAGTTGAGATCTAAGAGTTATCCTTCAGTTCGAGTGCAGTGGAGAGGCCAGCCCGTTGACGCAGCTACTTGGCAGTCCGAGTCGAACATGTAGAGTAGATATCCACAATTGTTCGCCAATTCAGATAATTTTCTATGTCCGTTCGAGGACGAATGTTTGTTTTAGAGGTGGAGATTGTGATGATCCAAGGGGTCATTTTATGAATTAGACTCCGCTCTATGATTAATAGCCATAAAAAGACTAATTTTAAATGCCTCGATTTGTGTACGCAGTCCGCGCGTGAAACCGAAAAGCTTTTATGTGAAAATATGAGAAATAGTGATTTCTAGAATTTAAATTTGATTAAAATTTACTGTGGTCAACATTTTGAGTAAACGGACCCGGATCCGTATTCCGACGATCTCGGGAGGTCCGCAGTAAAATATGGGACTCGGGCGAATGCCCGAAATTGAATTTCGAGGTCCCAAGCCTTAGAAATCAATTTTTGAAAGAAATTATTTTGCTGAAATATTAATGAAATAAAGAAAAGAAATTTTGTTTGAAATCATTGGTATCGGGCCCGTATTCTGGTTCCGAAGCCCGGTACAGATTTGTGATGATATTTAAAGGTTAACTGTGAAATTTGGTGAAAAACGGAGTTCGTTTGACGTGATTCAGACATCCGGTTGAAAAGTTATGAACTTTAAGTGTTCTTGATGAAAAGGATGAGTTTTGAGGTTTAATTCATAGTTTTACATGTTATTTTCATGCTTTGATCGCACGAGCAAGTCCGTATGATATTTTTAGACTTGGTGCATATTTTGTTTAGAGCCCCGAGGGCTCGGGTGAGTTTCGAATAGGAGACCGGGAGTTTTTGCCCCTAAAGTTTATGTTGTGTTGTTGTATCTGGTGTGTCAGATTTTGTTCATCGCGTTCGCACCCCTTTGAATGCGAACGCATAGGGTAAAAGTGTCGGGGGGTTGTTTTGTTCTATGCGAACGTAACACCCCAGATGCGAACACATAAAGTAGTTGGGACCTGGGAAGGGGGAGACTGGTTTACCCTACGCGAACGCACAGGGTAGGACGCGAACGCATAGGCCTAAGGTATTAAGCCTATGCGAACGCGGCCAGAGGCACGCGAACGCATAGAGTATTTGCCCAGGAAGTATATAAATAATTTAAAAATGGGGAGACCTTCTTCTTCACCATATTTTCGAACCCCATAGCCCTAGGAACGATTTTCTTCACCAATTATCATTCCCAAGTCATAGGTAATCAATTCTAAACTTCACTCTTTCAATTCCTTGTTGTTTTTCATCACTTTTAAATCAAAAACTAAGAATTTTCATGGTAAAAATTGAGGGTTTGGGTAGAATTAGGAAATTTTGTAAAAATCAAATTTTTACCTCGAATTGAGGTCTGACTTCAAAACAAATTGTATATTTGGGTTCGTGGGTGAATGGGTGAACGTAATTTGCAGTACTTAATTATTTGTTTAGATTTTCCTTCTTGCTTTATATATTATTATTACAGGTTATATTGCTAAAGCCCCGCTGTAGCCTCGTCACTACTTCGTCGAGGTTAGGCTCGGCACTTACTCAGTACATGGGATCGGTTGTACTGATACTACACTCGGCACTCTTTTGTGCAGATCCAGGTACCGGCCAACTTTAGAGATATTTAGAGCGGCTATTCATTTATTTGGAGACACGAGGTATATATGCCGGCGTTCGCAGATCCCGAGAGTCTTTTCCTACTTTCATAAATTTTGTTTTATTATATTCAAAACAGTTAAATTATTTCTTTCAGCCAAGTATTTGTGGTATTCTTTAGTAGTTCGTGAATTGTGACACCAGACTCTGGGGTAGTTTTTGGATTTATCTATATAATTAGTTCCTGGCTCAGTGTAGTTAATTGTTTATTTTTTTTATATTGTGAATTATTCATTTAAAGCCATTAGATTAAGTATTAATTTAAAATTATTTTATCCTGTTTAAACAGTTAATTAAAGGAAATAGTTAAGCGAACTCTAACATTGGCTTGCCTAGCAAGTGTGGTGTTAGGCGCCATCACGATCCCTAAGGTTTGGAATTTGGGTCGTGACATCTTCTGCACAAAAAATTTTCGGTGTGTTTTACAACGTTCAAGTGGTTCGCTGTTTCACCAGCGTTTTTGGTACCGATGCTCTGGTGAGTTAAATCATTTCATCCCGGGAGAATAATATTATATTCCAACACCTCGGGTACCTGAAGGGAATAATTTTCTTATGGACACATTGTGCATTCAATAGGCTCGATTTTATTCCAAAATATATTTTCAGATTCTGCGTCTGATTATATATATTTCTGTTATACTGCTGTTTTTTTGTTTCTATTTTTTCTTGTTACACAAATATTATTGTTTCTTTATACTATATCATTACAGTTTGACTAACAATTATCACACTCCTACAAGACCTCTACTCATATAACTCTCTTTCAAGAGAGGAGGAAAAGAGAAATAAATAGAAGGAAAATAACAATCCATGTTTATCAATATGAATTGTTTTACCTAAACTTTTGGTTTTTATTTAGTCAACTTGTTTTTACTTGTATGAGAAGAGAAATTTGATTTTGTGCGTCACACCAATAACAACACCTGTGTGTGACCACCTCAAATTTGACTAACAAAATTAATTAATATCTCGCATGAAAAGAACGAGAAAACATCTTTATAAATTACAATTAACATAACTTGCGCGCAATACTAAGCTTAAATCTTGTCCTAGAGCTGTCAAAAGATCTTAGTCTATGAGAAACCACAATTTTTCTAACTCAATTCTCTCTTTATCCGCTGTCAATGTTTCATTAATATTAATTGAATATTTAATTAGATGTTGTAAAATTATTTCAAGCTAAGTTCATTAATGACGCTCAATTTTGCCTAATTAAAGAACTAGAGGTAATTACAAATATATTTTTATTTACGAGTTCGGACTTAAATCCCCCATAGAACTAAGATTTAGCTATAACTGTTCAATATATCACTAAGAAGACAAGTTCACTCAATCTCTAAGTTATAAAGATTGTGATTTTATTTTGAACTAATAAACTAACACATATTAAAAAACAGTAAAATTATCAACTAAAAAGGGTGAAGTTAGAGAGAAGATTATATTAAGTATGCCTAGAGTTATGATTTCCTCAATTGTCAAAATTCTTCTTGTTGCATACGTTATCTAATCTTGCCGATTTATTCCCTACTGATTGTGTGCATTCTACTTACCGCAATTCTCTCTCGAAAAATCATAATAATTTTCCAAAAACGAAATATAAGTATACTCAATATGTACTTTTTGCCATTTATCATTCATATTGGATTTCTGATACAAGTTTTGTCTAAGTTAGTGTCAAGTATTAGGGAAGGAAATGAAATATTGTCTCCATATGTGGTCTCGGATAATTACTTACCGCATAAGCTAACTTATGAAATTGAGTTATGTCAAAAATTCTTTATTACACTACTAAAAATTCGGTAAAAAGCGATCAAACTTTTGCGACCAAAACTGGTTTGTCGGGAAAAGCGACCACAGTTGGTCGCTAAATTGAAGAAAATTATTTAAAAAATTGTAATATATTAGCGACCAAGACTGATCGCTATTTTGTCGCCAATTTGGTCAAAATATTGACCGGACTGGTCAGACCTTCTTGGTCAAAGAAATGTTAAATTTAG
>MDKJ01212905.1:0-22422 GCA_005239525.1 Nicotiana knightiana
ATATATATATATATATATATATTTAGAGCTCCATAATTCAGAGCTATATAAAAAATTATAGCCAAAATAACAAAGTTCAAACTATGCATTTTTTAATATCTTTTTAGATGACTTGACTATTTATTCCAACTATATAAATCTTTATTTTTCGGGTCAAATTCAAAAAAGAATAACTAAAACGTTATTATTTTTAGCCAAATAAAAAAAATTAGCCTAAATAATGTAATTCTATCCAAGTTTCATTATAAATATTATCCGAAAAAGATTAGCTAAAAAGTAACACACTTAAAAGGTAAAAATTTTTTTATTTGTATTCCAAAAAATGCCACACGGGCAAGAAAATCTACGTGGCAGACGAGCGCATACCACTTTCCTAGGAAGAGATCGTCCTAGAGGGTAACAACTATCGAATAACCAAGTATATGAATAATTAAGACCACGAATAATTTAATAGTGTAATCAATAATCATTCTTAGTTTAAAGTATTTGGTCTAGAAGAGAACCAGAACTCAAAATGACTGATTAATTGTTACAATTTTTCAAGGGAAATGTAGGAGCACAGAGTTGATTATCACGACCATTATCAAAGAGATTTTCTGTGGGTTCGTTGAGCCTTAGATATTTATGAAACTGTGTGTTGAAGTAGTTTCTTCTCGATGCAATTCTTCCAGTTTGGTTAATAAATTTGCTTATTTACCCAAAAAATTAAAAATCAAAACTAAGAAATATTTTCCGTTTGATAAAAAAGAAAAAGAAAAGAAGAAATTAAAAAAAGTAGACGAGCAAGCGTAGGGGATTTATCATAGTAGCCGTTTTGGACGTAAGAATTGTAAAATTCCGAAAAAAACTGAAATTTTTTTTTAAGTGAAAATGATATTTAAAAATCAGAGTTGTGTTTGAACATTAATATAATTTTATATTGTTTTTAAAATTTGCTAGTGATGTGATCCAAAATTTTGAAAAATAATTTTTTTGAATTTTTTAAATTATCGAAAATTTCAAAATTTATTTTTAAGTGAAAATTTAAAATTTATGATAAAATATTGATTTCGGAAAAAAGTGAATTTTTTTTGAAAAATATAAAAAAATTCTTATGTCCAAACGGGTTATTAATATACTAGTTAGCTATAATCTAGTAATATGCCTTAAATCTCCCAGAGCAACAAACCGAGATCTTGACATAAAAAAACAAAAGCAAGAAAAAGATTTCAAAACCAAGAAATATTTCTTCATTCCTTTTCCCTATTGATCCACAAAACAGAAAAAAATACGGGAGCAGAGATGTGGGAATCAATCTGCCTAACGGTAGCGGCGACGGCTGGAAACAATATCGGCAAGGTTCTTCAGAAGAAGGGCACTCTCATTCTCCCTCCTTTATCTTTCAAGCTTAAGGTATATTCAAAACTGGCAAACTTGCCCCTTATAAATTCTGGGTTTTGTTTATTTTTTGGAATTTGGATTCAATTCTTTTTCTTCTGTTTATTTGCTGAAAAAGTTGATTCTTCTGAAGGATTTGGTTTATGGGTGATTGGTTATGTTATAATTCATGTATTCTCTTATAATTATGTGTATTGAAATGTGGTTCAAATGTCTGCTGGGGACTCTTTTATTTATTTATAAGTTTAAAGATCTGTGTAACTGCAAAAAATGTAAATAATCTAACACCAGAAGAGGCCTAATATATGTTTAAAGATAACTATTGGATATTGGGATGTAAAGTATCCAGGCAAAAGATGAACCGACATATAGGATTCATGTCGCTGACCTCAACTAATTTGGAATTGAAGCATAGTTTTTGGTGTTGTGGAGCTGGAATGTCGTTTATATGATAGCTATTTTTGTCGTTTATGTGAAGTGCTTTTGTATTGGATATTTTGAACACATTAACAAGCAATGAATTCAATCATCTAGCTTTCTTTTAATATGAAATTTCTTTTTTCCCAAGTGTGATTACATAGTGCTGCTAAACAACTGAGTGCAATGAGTTTTTTGGTAGTCTTTTTAAGTTGCTAAAGCTTTTGCTTAGTTTGTTGTCAAAAAGTAACACAGAACAGTACTTCCTTACACTTCGTTGAAAGACATAAAACTTAATTTCAGAATTGATTGACGTTTGATGATGGAATTGATTGACGTTGAGGAACTTCCTGACATAAGTTGGTCACGAGAAGTCTCGAATCTTGAATATCATTGAAAAGAAACTTTTACTAAACCGTACAATTAGCGATTTCAAAAGCTCACTTGAGGCTGACTTAAACCATTTAGCTAGGTGCAATACCTCATTGACCATTCGGTCTATATTGAAGGGGATAACACTAAACAATTTATATAGTTAGCAAAGTATATATTACTTCATGAATGAATATATCAGTGGTCATGAATATGGTGAAGAATATCTTTCTGGGTCATGATTTATGCAGCTATCATCTCTTTATCAATCAATAGCTTGTTTAGATTATAGTAGAAATCGTGAAGAAAAAGAGAAAGGAGATATTTGGAGAATGAATTGGTTGATTATTCCCTCAAGTATCCTGGAGTTAAATAATGTTTGCAAGTAATCCACAAATGGAAAGGAAAATAATTCCTATTCCTATTCACACAATCACATTCTAAATACAACAACGACAACAAAAAACCCGGTGACATGAATTCTATATCTTTTCCATATTTGCAAAGGATTAGATACTTGCAGTATTTGCAATTTCCTAACAATATTCTTAACAGGAATATTTTTGTTTATAAATTGAGCGGAAAGTTTCTGGTATCTGGATTTAGCCAATATCATTTTTAGAGTATTCTATTCGTTTTCCATTTCTTTTGGTGACACTGGCCATGCCTGATGCAAATTGAATCTAGAATGATTACGTCAAAAAATTAGTTAATCAAATGTCTTTGATTGAATGGTAATTATGAATACACAAAAGGATCATCTTTAATTGAATGAATATTGAGTGAGAATGCTGAATATTGCAGTAACTGTAAATATTCGTATGGTGGACTTTCTCTAGTATTGTGCAGGCATCATCTCTTTCTTTCCTTCTATGTTCTTTGTTAAATCATGTTGGCCTCCCAACAGCTATCCTGCTTACATTAAAATTTAAGAACTCGTACATTTCTTCTGTGAAACACGAGCAACTTGGAAAGCTTCATCATCTGCGTCTACAGGTGATAAAAGCTTATGCTTTCAACAAGGCATGGATCATTGGTTTACTTATGGATTTGTTTGGGGCAGTCTTGATGTTGCGAGCACTATCTCTAGCCCCAGTAAGTGCATTTCGAGCAAGCTTTCTCTTATGCATGTTGTGAGTATCGAACTTTATAGATTGACAATCTAATATCAGGGAAAACCCTAAATATTATGGTTCTATTATATATTGATAGCCACGCGAATCCTTCATACTTTCTGTTTGAATGCTGTACTCCAGGTATCGGTCATTCAACCAGTTTCTGGCTGTGGACTTGCTATACTTTCAGTCTTTTCCCATTTTTATCTAAAGGAGATCATGAATGTTATTGATTGGATAGGAATTACCTTGGCGGGCATTGGCACCATAGGTAATGTAAGTTCCTTAATGCTTTGCATTATTCGTTAATAGTGTTGTCGCGCGCTTAAGCCCTGAAGCGAGGCTCAAAACATGTTGAGCGCTTCGCCTCGCTTTGTGTGCACGTCTAACACATTCTTTTCCTTGCGAATGAGTGTAATCCTGAAAAGGCGACATTAAACAATTGATATTTCGCTTTCTCGTAATTTTTTCCAATTTCTTTGTCCATATATTTGTTAGTCATTCTTATAATTATTAGTGTTGGACTACATGTACATATTTTTACTTTTTCTCCAATTGCGCCTTTTTTCATTAAAGCCCACGCTTTATTTGCGCTTTGCGCATAAAGCCCCAACAGACCTTAGAGATTTTTTGCGCTTTTCGCCTTTGATAATACTGCTCGTTAAAAGAACTAAATAAGGCTTTGGAAAACAAAGACGCAGCTCATTTTCCTCTGAATTGCTAAGCAAGGTTTCACTGGATAAATGACCTTATGCATACAGGGCGAAATATGCATCTATTTACAGTGGCTACTTTGTAAACTAGTGATTGTTCCATGGGGAGGATGTAGTTGCAAGAGGGTGGTACAGCCACACACCAGGTTTAAAATATCAGATCCGTCAGGTTATCTTAGTTGGAGTGGGAGTGTTGGTTTTGTTATAGGATTACTATTACTCCGCTTTGTTTCTACTTTTAAAAAAATATTTGATATCTAAAATCTATTAGTGCTGTTAGTATTAAGATTCCGAAGATTTGGTCGCTATTCTGATTGATCTACACCTTTTGTTCAAGCACCAATGCAGTAAATCTGTCTTATGTTTGGTTGACGTGTAATTTGACTCAGGAACCTCAGAGAAAAGCAAAGAGATTGAAATCTATTTACTGATATGTTTCACTACGATAAGAATTTCTGAAAAAAGTTTACTTATCACTTCTGTTTTCTCTGTTCAGCTGTTGGTGCCGGAGGGGAGGAACAGCAGGCTTCAGCTATCTCAATTTTTCATCTACCCTGGCTGGCATGTGCTGTTGCAATCTTGTTTGTAGGTATCTTATTCTATGCACAATACAAGCACACTTTAAGTTATTCACTTGAGAAGGTCTTTTTTGGTGCTATATTGTTTTAAGTATAGAGCGATTATGCTGAATTCTTTTTGTATATTGGTTGGTATATTAATTATTGTAGAGAAAACGCTTCTGTCCGACTTATAGTACTAATCCTATCAACGCTTTTGTTTTTCTCCCTTAACCAAGAAAACTTGCACTAAGTTGGCACCTATAAAAAAGGTCGAATAGATGGGAAAGGGAGGAAGAATCACCGATAGCATTTTGCAGCGGCTTCTTTCAGATAGATATGCAAGTAGTTTGGCATGAAACTTTTTGTCATGAAAAGCTTGTTTAGTCAAGTCTCCACACATCAAATGTCAGGCTCCATGTGATTGCTAAAAAAGCAAAAGTGATTGATTTATTTGATGAAGTTGAACATCTTCAAGCATTCCATGACACCATAATCACTACTTCCTTCCTGCACCCACCTTTTGTCCAACTACTTTTTTTGTTCATGTCAACACTTTTAGTCCTAGGTTCTTATTGCATCCCTATATGTTTGAAAAGACTAACACTTTGTAACTAATAACTCTGGAGGATAATTTTTTCCTCTCATCTTCTTCCTCGTTAGCGTTGTCTCTTTTCATGTAAAACTGTTTTTACCCTTCAACCAAAAATGGTGGCTTAGATCTCATCATATTTTACTTGGAAATAGAAGAATGTCAGAAAGTCACGTAAGTCCTTATGTAACTATCTGCAGAATATCTCAAACTTAAATTTAGTTGCCTTAAATGGCTAACAACTAAAGATTAAGTTATTTAATGATAAAATATAAATGGATAAATTTAGTAATGCTCCTTTTTATTTTTAGATGTGATAGGCATGTGGTATAGTTGATCCAAGTAGTAATGTCCGCTAGTGTTTTATGTGACTGAAAATATAGATGTTCATATACATCTACTTAGTTTTGGTATTTAATAATCTCATGCAGCATGATAATACATGTCCAGCACATAAATGTCAAAACATATTTAGCCTCACAAATAACCAACATGAAATCCAGTAGCTTTACATTTATACTTGATAAAAAAATAGCTTTACATTTATAAGTAATTTCACGTCAATTCTTTTTCTTATTGCTTTCCCAGCCATATTCCTGTTTTAGGGACATATGTTACCTACAATTTTTTAAGCAATACACGATATACTTTGATGTCAATTTCCTGGATAACTTATCCTAAATGAAAATTTTTGTATTTGAGAAGAGAGGAGATATTATCTATCTAAATGTAGTGAAGAAGACTGGTGCTGTCTGTTAACGCTCTTGTCAGACACCTCTGCTCCCGACCAGCCGTTACGGGTGCTTTGCTCTAATAGCTTTAGATGAAAACAATTAGCTTGGTTTGCCTTGCCCACTGGAACGATAAATAACTTTTCTTTACTCGAGTAAAATATTCATTATACTGCTCATGTAAAAGATTCTTACTGCTTGGCTTGTACAATGCCATATGATTGATTTGTTCTGAGCTCTATCATCCAGTAAGTTAGTAAATTCATTGTTTCATTTCACATTTTGTTTTTGTGTCCATTTCTTTGGAGTTGAACTGATCTTTTTATGAATTCTCCGCATATGGTTTTGAGCTTTTAGGCTGAAGACTTATCGAATGCTTTTGTACTTTTGAATTCCGAGATCTTATACTCTTCGATGGATATAGGTTCTCCTTAATGGATGGCTTCGCATTTATAGACGCCAGCGAAGAGAGCAAGAGCTGGTACGAATTTTCCACTTAGCTCTTACATATGATGCTTCTGGACATGCCTGATGCTGTATGCGAATTTTCCCCAATGCAGATGCAATATGAAGTAATCGAGGAAATTATATATGGACTGGAATCTGGCATTTTGTTTGGGTAACTACTACGGGGTTCTCAAAGTTTTACTTATCTTTGCTTGTCTTACATTGACCTACATTGCTGCAGCAGGCCATAAAATGCAGAAGCCTCATACACCAGATAGCCCTTTAAAGACAGAATTCTCAACAGCTCCTTTTGTTGCTTGTGTAGTTTTGTTTTAAGTTTGCTTTGCTACTAACAACTATTGCAATCATGTTAATAGACTTGTATGCTTGGTTACTTTGAGATAATTCCATTTTATCTTGATATAGTAATGCTTGCCAAAGTCATCTTTTTCTTATGTCAAGTGTTGGTAAGTTATTTAGATGTGGATAATGACTCAATAATATGGTTACAGGATTTCAGCCGTGATATCAAAGATGGGATTTTTATTCTTGGAGCAGGGATTTTCCAAGTTATTGGTGCCCATTTGCATTTCAATAAGCATTTGCTGTAGTGCTTCTGGTTTTGTTTGTCAGGTACTTCTTGTGATTAACATTATTTATATCTGCTATTACCACTTACAAATAATAATGATATCACGAATCCCAGCCAAGTAATCATGCACAAGTGCTTTCTTCTCTTGTCTGGTTTTGATCTAAGTTGTTTGGACTCTTCACTTTCGGTGTTGCACCCGTGTCCACATGACATGGGTGTGGGGTCGCTACCGGATCTGGTCAACTGATTTTAGGTACTTTGACAAAATCAAGGAGAAATTCTGGACAGATATAACGATTTTTGAAAAGTTAGGGTGATATTGAAGAAAATGGAGTACTTGTACAAAAAAAATTTCTATGTCAGTCCTTTTCCTTTTATCTTCTTCTAGGATTCTCCACTTGATCAATATTTTCTCCTTTCTCGGAATATCTTGTAAGGTTTTCACATAAGGTCTCATAATTTAGACATACTTTTATAACTTTATTTTTAAATATTTGAATTATTTTTAGTCGAATCCCCGCATTTGTTCCCGTATCATAAAATTCAGATCATGAAGGATCCGACCTCTACATCCGCACCCGTATCGAACACCCGCACTCAAGTCCGAGCAAATTAGGTCTTGGTCAACATTATGTTAACTAGTAAAGATAGATGAGGCCACGAAACGACCATAATCTAACTATCATTTGTTTGCCTTAAAGAAAAAACTATTTATACCCTCTGCCTTACTTATGAACAGCTTTTATTAAGTGCTTCTGTTCTTCCAACAGACACGTGGCTTGAAGCATGGAAGGGCAATTGTAGTGTCCACATGTGCGGCTGTTGCATCAATTGTAACTGGTGTACTTGCTGGGATGCTTGCTTTGGGTGAACGGTTGCCTTCAGCACCAACATCTCGTCTCTGGCTTTTGCTTGGATGGTACATATGACATATTTTGTTTCTTTGCTTTTCCCATCTGTATTGCTTGTCAAGCTTCTTTAGTACGTTTACAAGAGAGGCAAGCCCTCTGTCTTTCACCTCCTCTTCCATGAGAAATGTTCTTTTAACTGGACTTCTTAGTCAGTTAAATACGAGGACTCTTATTTATTGTTGAACTTGCTTGTGCATCTTTATGAAAGCCTTTTCTTGATACTGGAATGACATGTTGGTTTCAAAAACTCTGTGATCCCATCTGTCTGATGCTAGATATTAGTCCATCCATTTCAAATCTTAATGTCTTGTTTCACCTTAAATAGTTATTAGGATGTTAGTTTCAGAGAGAAAAAATGCATTTTCTTGTGGTCCAGGACATGTGAACCTAATTTTACTGTCTAAATCTATTAAGAATTAAGTAGAAGAACATTCACACTCGAAATAGTGCAGCTGGGTCAGCTGTATTTTTTTTTTTTTTGGTGCAAAGGATAACTAGATTTATTATTAAAGCGTAGTAGTACAAGCAGTTTGAGGGAGCATATGCATCATTCTAAGGGCGACCTCTCGATGGGTCGTAACAAAAAGGGGCGTTCAGGGAGAAACTACTACTACTGCTGCTGCTACTAGGGCCTGTATTAGGATCAGTACATTAATTACACAATAAGTTGTTTCTCTGAGAAACTGTATATTGTTCTATTGGTAAGCATGATCCATAATGGAAAGCTGGGGTTATTGGTTCGTAATTTTACTCTGCTTAGCACATTATCGTAAGTACAATTGGATTCTTAGCTGTCAGTAGATGTTTTACAAGCAAGTACACAGCAGTTCACCATGTCAAATTTAGAATGTTTCAACTTTTGTATTTGTGGTTTAACTTAAAATATGGCTGTGACATATATGCCTTTGTCATCTTCTTTTATGAGTGGACTGGAAGTCTTTCTGCTATTCATAAATGGACATTCTTGTGCAATTGATTTAATTTCATTTACTTATCAATAAAACAAAAAAACTGTACTCTTTGAGATGTTTCTGTACAGGATGTGCATCATTCTTGGTGTGATTCTGCTGGTAGCTTCAACAAGGCTGATGCGAAGCCTTCCACGGTCTTGGAGACGTGTTCTAAGAAGTGGGGTTGACAAAAACTTGGGACTAAGGCAATCTGTGCAAAGCCGGAGTAGAGATACTAGTCCCAGCGCTGTTATCCAGGCATCAACTTTACATCATTTGATAGCAACTCCATCGAAAGCAAAGGCTTGACTTGTCTCGTTGAGGAAAAAAAGAAATCGCAAAAGTTGGACTTTGCTAATGGTTCTTGTAAATGTGACTTGAGAGCTGCTGTTAGTAAACACATTGTATCTGGTGTGTACAGTACAGTGTTCAGCCTAGTGCAGGTTGTTTGAGGACGATGACCCCCATTCTTGACACACCTCGTGTGTGATTTTGTAAACTTGCTGACTAGTGATGAATGTTATTTTGTAACTAATTGATATGGTTGTCTCTGTTTTACTATGACAAATATGCCTTCGTAGGCCAATGTGCTGTTATCATTCAATTCAAATATTTGATACGTAAATGGTACATCTAATATTTTTTGTCTTTTGTTTTTGGCCAGTGGCCACCAGGGTAAGTTAGTATGAGCGGTCTAACTTACAATCACGGCGTATATAGACTTCTACATGATCAATACAATTCAATTTGTTTTAGAAGGTTAGTCATTTTAACGAGTTATTAATTTTACTTATTATTAGTTAATTATTTTTACTTACATTTTGAGTCATCTGATTTTAATACAATCCGTTCCAGGATTGCTGCCTACATTTTTTGTAAATGAATGCTTGTTTTCATTAGCCTTAGCGAAATTTGGATGTCTCTGGGTGAGACGGTCTAGCCGATCGGGTCGTGATCGGACTCCGTGCTAAAGTCACATTAGTATATCGGTACTAAATATCTCCCAGTCTAAAATATTGAAATTAACTTGAAAACTTATCTTGCTCCTAACTTGATGCTTTGGCATTGTTTGAGGCTTACATTGTTCCTATGATTGCTTTTCCTTGCATTGTTACTCGTTCTATTGAGAGGATGTTTAGTCTTACATACTAGTACTATTTATATGTACTAACGCCCCTTTTTTTGTGGCGCTACATCTTTAATGGATGCAGGCGGTTCCACAGCAGGCAACATTGATCAGTGATAGCGGTACACCCTCTTCTCAGCTGACTTGGTGAGCCCACTTCATTTCGGGGTCATGTATGTTTTGTTCCCGGTATATTATGTTTTGAGGTATAGCCTGGGCCTTGTTGCCGGCACTATCTTAGAACTCTTTTGTATCCGTTAGATGCTCCGTAGACATTGTATGTGTTGTATATTAGAGTTGGAAAGTCAAATTAGAATGTTGTATTTGTATCACATGTTCCACACTCGTCACACAAAAAGACAAGATTGTAGGTCCTACATCCTAGCCAAGTTTTCTATTGTTGTGATTTTGTTGTTTCGGGCTCAAATTTTCAATTCATCAACTTTTCGAAAAAACATAAATCGAGGTATTTCGATTTAGTTTATGTCGAAACTCGTATAAATAATGCATATTAGTTGTTTTGAATGTTTTTCCATGTTGTTCTGTGTTTTTTTTGCGATTAAACTAGTATATTTTTTTTTCTATTAGTGTTCTAAAAAAATATGTAAAAAATAAAAATTTATTATTATTTGTTAATAAAAATGTTAATAAATTTCTTTTACTGTTTTATATGTATTTTCGTGAATGTTTTGTGATTAAAATGTATTTGTTGTTTTTATCTAGTTTAGATTATTTATTTAATTAAAGACTAGTAATACAGTGCCATTTTAGCATAGTAAAATATAGAGCCTTTTAGCGTATTATCCCTGTTGTTTAAGTATCTCTTATACTGATAGATCAAATACAAACTCTATCCAATTTACAAAAATTATTTATTTAATTTACGAAACAAACATATAAAATTATGAAACTAACATGTAAAATAATAATATTGATACACATAAGAATTCAGGATAGCTTGGTGCTACTGGGCCTCAAAAATCGAGGCTGGAACCCATAGATATATAATCTGTCCAATTAAATATTGTATAATTATAAAAATTAATTATTTAATTTACAAACAAACATATAAAATTATGAAACTAACATATAAAATAATAAAATTGACACACATAAGAATTCAGGATAGCTTGGTGCTACTGGGCTTCAAATATCGAGCTTGGAACCCATATGTTATTACTCTGTCCAATTAAATATTGTATAACTATAAAAATTTATTATTTAATTTACAAAACAAACATACAATTAATGTTGTTTAATTTACAATAGACGACATAGACGTGCCGCCTATGCATCCCGGACCTTTCTGCGATAAGCTATTAGTGTTACAGGGCAATCATAAGTCTGCCCACGTATGGGAGGGAGAGCTACTAGCCTAGTCTCTCTGCGCCAGGAGAGTGGACGACATGTGGGATAGTATGAAGAACAGAGATCTCCATCCCCGTGTAGTCCAGCGCCTGTGGGATACAGGCTTCTACATGATTTTGGAGATCAGGCGGCTGCAGCTCTATTGGTCTTTGGTCATGGCCCTGATAGAGCGGTGGAGACCGGAGACGCACACATTTCACCTGCCCATTAGCAAGGCCACCATCACGCTGCAGGACGTGGAGGTTTTATATGGGTTTCCCGTTGCACTACCTCAGGGCATGAGAGAGATGACGTGTGGGGAGTATTTGGACATACTGCAGCAGTTCACTAGTTTCAGGCTGCAGGATGAGACTGCATATTCAGGGGCCATTCGCATGAGTTTGACAGCTATGCGACAGCATTTGGAGATATTGCACCCCGATATCACTGGCGAGATAGATGATCTGCATATTAACCGGTATACGAGGTTGCTGCTGCTCCATATGTTTGGAGGGGTCTTGTTCCCGAACACTTCGGGGAACCTAGTCAGTTGGGGTGTTGCTATTCTCGCCTACTTGTACAGGCAGATGTTCCGGGAGAGATGGGCACCCAGCATGACGTATGTGGATTGTTGTCGCTGCTACAGGTGACAACATATTTGAATACTCTATTCATTCCTTCCAATTCTATATAGTAAAAATTTATCTTAAATTTTACATCAACTTTGTATGTTAGGTTTGGGCCTGGGAGCAGTTCATGCAGCTAAAACCACATCTACCACCATTACCTCCAGATGTACCACCTCCGTTTCTCCCTCTAGCTAGGAGGTGGGTTCTCCGACGTGGATATGTACGAGATTACGAGGCTCGGCATAATCTTCCCCTTTTGCAGGGACTTGTTGGATATGCTCGAGGGCGCATAGGTAAATGTGTACCTAAGTTTACTTGGTATAGCTTCACATGTGTTGCGCATACTCATGTTTTCTGTTGTTATTTAATAGTTCATATGGACGCCATACAACGACGACTTGATAGGTGGCCTGCCCGATTATTGCTCGGACGGCCGACTGATTTGGAGCACTTCCGTCCGGCTGATGTGCCTCGATATTGTGGAGCATCATGCCATGTAGCGAGTGCTTCGCCAATTTGGTCGTCCGCAGCTTGTACCGAGAGGGCCCACATGGGAGCCCACACACTATCAGGGGGATGATCATTCTAGGGTGGACGACGCATATGTGGCATGGCTAGAGGCGCAGGTCGATACTTGGGACCGACGAGCTGACCTGATTTTGCCCCCCCCTTCATAGAGCCGGATGGATACTATTCATGACTATATGCCCTGGTACAGCCGCGTTACCCGACTTTTCGTAGGGAATCCAATTCATTGAGCCGGCGGTCGGCACGTTCCACATGCCGGGCGGTACGAGGCCCTGGTATGTTTTCTGGTATTATTAATTATATAACTGTAACATAGAGTTCTGTAGTTTATATTTTATACGTTGTGCAGGCTATTAGCCTACATCTACTCTACCAGCTGGGATTGCAGATGCATCAGCATGCCGGCGAGGGAGTGGCCGCTTTGCACAATTATGGCTGGCAGGTTGCAGAGCTGGCTGCCCGGACACTACAGCGATCTCGAGGATCAATGCTTGGGACACGACCCTACTTATGTGGCGCTAGAGCAGTACCAACGAGGTAAGGGTGTCCCACAAGGTAGGGGTGCCCCACGAGGTAGGGGTATCCCACGAGGCCGGGCTTCCCCACGAGGTCATGGTGGGCGGCGTGGAGGTGGTCCCTAGCAATGGGGCATTGAGGTCCCTGTTGATGATGTGCCAGACGAGTATCCCAGCAGCATGCCGTCATATAGCCTTGGGCTGCAGCTCACTCTAGGGACTTCGTAGGTGACCCCGTCATGTCCATTATTGATCACGGGCACTAACATTACCGGAGAGGATTGGGATGCATACTTCCCAGGCCCATCGACTGCTGCTGAGGATCGACCGACCCGAGATGGGAGCCGGCTGAGTTATGGCTCATCATCAGGGGTGCTGGAGAGATTTCACAGGAGCATGTATGTTTTTATTAGTATTAAATTTAAATTTGTTTTTCTTTTCTCATTTATTTTCCATAACTTTATTAATTTTCTTATTAAGGTTTCATCCTCGCCCTTCACGGAGGCCGCTTTGTGCGATGCTGACCTGGCTACGACAGATGATTATATTCAAGAGCCCGACGAGGTCATGGTAAGGCTATTTAAATTGTTGTGACTTAATATATTTTTTCCTATACTTAGCTGACTTATTCTTCTTTAGGTTTCTACTGGATCAACGACCCCTTCTACCGATCCTGCCAGCACTACTGATGACCATGCTGCAGCGCATCCTGCTATAAAAAGGCGACGTGATGAGGATGATCCTGATACCGTAGCCGGGCAGTATGGGATGCGCCTCAGGCCAGCCGCTGCATTGAAGCACACAAGTTGTGGGACACATTGATTTTTTTTTTGTATTTGATGTAAATATTATTTTATGTAAATAATAGCAATAATTTTATTATTTTTCATTATATGCGCATTATTGTGAGCATGTGATTTTTCACCTACTAAATACTCCTACAAAATTCGATAAATTAATTAATTTCATATATCTTTGTTGAATTTCAGTGTTATTTGTGAATTATTTGCATTGCATGGGCATAATTCATCTTTTAAAAATTTATAAAGTGATAAATAACAACAAACATTTTAAAACTTTCACTATTTGATATAATTGGGGTTTTGATAACTAGTTGCATAATTTAATCATTTTTTCTAAGAAAATTATGAAATTTATTCTTTAAATAATGATAGGTATTAAAATAATGGTTTTACTCTTAGTTAAATCATCAATTCACATATAATTAGATGAAATTAGTTTAAGACTAATTAGTACATTATTAGAGTTTATTTAGGTGATTAATTAACCTAAGTATTAAAAAAGAAGACTAAAATCGGACCTGGGCCAGATTACCCAGGCCCAAGTCTTGTTTTTGCACTACCCAAACGTATCCAGCCCAAGCCTCCTCACACCCGTCCAAACCCCTCTCCCAAAACGACTCCGTTTAAGGCTGGCCTAATTCCAGCTGTTGATCTTCCTAGATCTAATGGCTGGGAACTAATCACCTTATTAATATAAATCTGTCCAAACGTCCCCCCTACCCTCAGTTTCCAAAGTCTTACCCCCTAAACCCTAAAGTCGTCTCACTCTCCTCTCCTCTCTCTCAACAGAAAACCTAGCCGCCCTAGGATTCCCATCGTCTTCCGCCGCCCGGAAATCGCCTACCGGCGGCGGACCAACTCCAAATCGACCCAAACTCATACCAGACCACCTCCTTCTCCCCTTGAATCATCACCTCTCATTACTTTCCCTAAAAAACCTCCCAAACTCGATCGATTTCAGATCTAAAAAATGGAAAATCCTAAAACCTACGTTCTGGATGATTTCAAGCGCACCTTTGACTCAAACCCACATGAGTCGATTGCTCTTGACAAGAGAAATCGATTCATGTTAGTTTGACTCATTTCCAAACCCTATCAGAATCCGGCCAAGCTTCTCCCATTAACCGGTATCCCCTGAAACTTCACTTTCCTTTTTCATTTTTGCGTGTTTAGGTCTAATTAAAGTGGTAATTTAGGTTAACTCTAGTTTTACTGATTAATCTCTAAACTAATTAGTCTAGGTTTTCACATGTTCTTCCATAACTTGTTTTCTTCATCTTTTGTTGTTTGTTATCTTAGAAATCAGTATATAGAGATAATCTCTTATTCTATCACTTAATTGACTGTAGAGCTTAGTTAGGCTTCACAATATTTTCATGAATGTTTTCTCCCCTGAAATGCAGTTAGTCATGCATGCTTTGAATTGTTTGAACTTAGTTGATTCTTAATTTTTCGAATACTGTCATTTGCACCATTCTTTTGTTGTTTCCTATAGTCATGTAATGTCTGATTCTGATAATGGTCCAAGCCCAATTAATCATGAGCATTAGGACTATTAGGATCATACTGGTTTTGAAAATAAGTATTTAAGTCTAATTGCTTATTCTAATTTTAATTAGAATTTGCACCTATACCTATCCGGAAAGTTGCCTGTTATTAATTCATCACGATTAATTAAATAGTTATGGGTGAATTCATTAAGATTTTGATTTTGGAAGGTTGATTATACATGACTAATTAGCCTAAGCTTATGTTGAAATTAAAAATTCAATTAGGATAACTAAGTCCAATTAATTATTAAGCTAATTACATATAAAACTAAGAGTTAGTCTAAATTCAACTTCATTAATGGTTAACTATTGAGTTAATCACTCAGTTAGGAATAAAAATCAGTCAACATTTAATAAGCTAATAACCTAATCCCTAATTACCAAAAGAGTAATTTTAAAGACACTAAGGGGTAATATAGGACTTTCAATTGAAGAATCTTGGTGTAACAACCCAAGAAACTTCTAGAATTAGCAAAATATCATAAAATCAGATTTTTTAAGTGTAAAGCAGTAATTTAAAAGGGAATAAGGGCTATAACTAATAGGAATATTCTAGAAGAAGGTACAACTGTCCAAAAGGATAAGGTTTGACATCTGTACCTGTACTATTTTCAGCCCAATTAGATTTGGAATATGGTAATAAGATGCTACCCTAAAAATCCCTATAAATACCCTACCCTATTCTCTGAAAAAGGGAGATTTTTAGACACTTTACACACTCTAGGATATTTTGTAGACTCTGGACAGCTGAAAGACTCTACACAAATTCGAGTATAGAAATCACACATACATAGTAAAAATCCTACACTGAAAAAACACTCAAAGAGATACAAAAAATATCTTAAAAGTTGGTTTTTCCTCAGCCTTGGTATTCTGAAACATGGACCATAGTTGCTAATTTTTTGGTTCATTAAAAATTCTGGGTTGAAAATCTGGTTTCTTTTATTGCTGGTTCTTACTCCATTTTCTGACATTCGAGCTCCTTTTCCTGGGTCTTTCTTACTGTTGTTTTGGCTGCTATTGGTTGCTGTGCTAAGCTCCAATTTTCAGCTTTTGACCTTTATTTGGTCTAGGTTTTCTTGTTATTTTACCCTTTTAAGGTATGTAACCCCTACATCATATTAAGTATTCTGAATGAAAATATGCTAAATATCAGTGTTTATGTAGGTTGTTATTATAAATTTCAGTTTTCTTTTACATATTAATGTGCTTATACATGTTTGAAAGAAAAATGTAAATCTAGTCGCATTTTTGATTGGGCTTAAGTGCCATATATGTATATTTACACTTAGTTATAATTTTCGGGTATGTGTCTCAACATCCCATTGTCTTTAGCTTTGTGAAAACTTGAAATTACATGTGATAGAATTATATAGAAGAATCTGACCACTAGTTAGGTCAGATTCACTCTAAAAATGCAAATTTTTGCTTTATTTTGAGATTGCAGGTATTCTACTTGGTTTTGGCTAAGAAAGAGCATATGGTGTCTAAATAGATCTGAAGCAGCCTTAGATTAGGATCATTAATGTCATTTAATGTTGTATATATCTTAAGAAAACTTGTATTCTTTTTAGCTGAATATTTATGTAAAAAATAAAAATGTATCGATGGACTCTTATTTTTAGAATTGCTATAGACAGAAAATTGGTCTGTTAGTATGATTTCTTGTACACAAGGAATGGGCCAGCTTGTTAAAATGGCCTGTCAAGGCCTGAAACAGTCTGAAAACCCCCAGGCTATTGGGCCGAAAGGGGGTACAAAATCTCAAAGCTCTAAAGCTATACATATATATATTTTAAGGTTAATACAAATATTGTATATGCTAGGCATCTGATTATTAGGACTCGATCGAAATTCAAAACGCCTTTAAAACTTTTGATGTAATTTTGGTATTAAAACTAAGTTGTCCAAGTTCTAGAAAACTCGTTTTTTTCCTCAAAATCCCTGTAAATCACCTTAAGTTGTTTAATTTCAAATCTGTTGAAATCTGAAATGTTTAAGTACAGTTTTCCTTAACAGAATCTCCGTAATAATCGAATGCTGCCAAATGAATGTCTAATTGTGGTTAGAATTGTAAAATCAATGGTTCTGTTTTATGCCCTTTACCATTCTTTCACTTTAATATGCTTTTTGCTGAATTTAACAATTATCTTTTTCCATGAATAGTTAAGAATTAGGATTGGCCTAAGGGTTAATTGATAAATTGGGCCAAATTTGGCCATGGCCTAAATATTCATCCTTAGACTAGCTCCCTTAGTTATTAGATGACTTTGAACACATATCTTCCCTCTTAGTAAAAAAATATCTCTCTACACTAATACTACAAAAAATTAGAAAAAACAATCGCTTCAAATAAGCATTTTAACCATCATGACCATAGTCATGATTATGTAACCCACACTCAGGTGTGATAAATCATGCCCCCGACCACAACCCGAACGATAATAAAAATTACACATTGTAAATTGCGGGTGCATTTCATGTGGCACGTTTACAATGTGTCCGAAACGACAAGTGCACGACAATCGGGACCTTTTTCACAATAATTCCATAAATATTAAAAGCGTTTCAAAAGGTTTAATAATGCAGAATATGTTTAAAATATGTAAATAATTAGGCCAAATATTAATAGTTAAGCGAACGTGCTAGAGCCACGGAAATTGGGAGTGATTAACACCTTCTCCGGGGTTAACAGAATCCCTTATCCTGATTTCTGGTTCGCAGACATTTTAAACAGAGTCAAAATTTCCTCGGTTTGGGATTTAAATGAATAAATGGTGTACCAGAACACCGTAAAAAATCTGGGTGGCGACTCTGAATTTAAATAAATAAATTCCAAATTCGATTTATGTCACTTAAAGTGGAAAAAAACTCCCCTATCTCTCTTCGGGTGAAAAAGGAGGTGTGACAATTATGTATATATTTTCCCGGTTCTTCGTTATTTTAATACTGCAACACAAATACAAACACAAACACAACAATTAACATAATTTAGATTCACCACACATAATGAAAATACATGACATGGAAAGCATAAAGATAAAATACAATACTCGACACATACATTGGTTCGTTTTGTCAATTATTCTCTTCTTCAACCACTCTAATTGATCCAACAACCTATTTTCTTCTTCTTCTTCTTCCACCTCTTTTATTTTCTCCTTCGACGCCGCGATTCTCGTTTATACATAACCTCATCACGTTCGTATCTTTTGTTCAAATCATGAATATACTGCAAAGTTTTTTTGTAGCATTCCTGCTTACAATGTTCATCAACCCATACCTCAAAATTGCAAAAAGGTTCATCAGGAACCGCGCTATGCTAACACATAACGTAGTATTTAACGACGCTATGCTTCGTGTTAAAGATTCTTTCGAATACAAAACACCTTTTTCGCAGGCGGGCAACTTTTCAGTTCGACAAGACAACACACATAAGTAGTATTAAACCGCGCTATATATATTCACATACTTATGATTACATGAACGGGAGGGAGAAATTCATTAATTTATTCAACTGAAAAATGTTAAATATAAAGAAGATTTAACAACATTGGAAATATAATTTTATTTGATACCTCTTGCAACATAAGCAAGTACACACACTTATTACAACTACATTACGAAATCCAGTTACTACGTGTATCCTTTATAGTTGAACACATTAAAGAACTCCCATCAGGAGCTGGATTACCACCGCTACCCAAACCAGCCGAAGGACATTTTCTACGGTCGTGTCCTGTTTGTGAGCATATACCACATTTGCGCGTATAAACGGTATTGCTAACATCCATTTGGTTCCGTATACACATTCTCTTCTGCACCTGTATTCGACACGAAAACTCCTTGTTACACACCATTTTAAATGGTTCCGAGGGCCAATAATGCTCAGTACCCACTGGCTGCAACTGCCCACTGTAGATGTTTAAGTATGCGGCAACACTATATTGTTTATCAACGTAGTTGGTTGGCCCTAAACCAACATATTGAAAGCACCTGATGGCACGTGAGCACGACATGTGGTAGATGGACCATTTACCACAAGAGCATAACCTTCTAGATTCATTTATGGTATGTACATTATTCCCCCGGTTTTGATAGATAGTGGTGCGAACTTCAAAAATATTTATGTCGTGATCATACTGTAAAAGTGAATGCCAATGTGCTCGCCGCGTGTTTTCTCAAATCTCTTCATCGGTAGTGACATAAATTCAACACCTCTTTCCATCAATGATGTCGTAGCTGCAACCCTTTCAACAAAACTCTCCGCCAACTGCTTGAACGACATACGCACCATGGCAGTGACAAGAAATCCTCTTGACGACTTCAATAACCCGTTTAAAGACTCTGACATATTTGTTGTCAGAATTCCCCATCTTCTTCCACCATACACATGCAAAGTCCACTTGTCAAGCCGATGTCGCATCAACCAACGATAGGCTATCTCATCTTCCTTCCTGATAGATTCCATGTGCCTCCGAAATTTATGCTCTTGGTGGTCTGTTGCTGCCATCCACATCAAATCATACAGATCCTTGTTGGGATGTGCCTTCTGGAAATTGTCCTTCAGGTGCCTCACACAGTAACAGTGGTAGGCATAAGGTTCTAGCCATGCAGATAGATTCTATCCAGAACTTAAGATACCACCATGCTGATAAGATATTAGACAAATATCGGAACGCTATTTGACAACGTGCTCTTTCAAATGGTTAAAAAATAGCGTTCACATCTCTTGGCTTTCATTGGCACAAATAGCAAAAGCTAGAGGTAATATTTGTCCATTATCATCTACTAGATCAACAGCTTGATATCATACTTTCCATAAACATGAGTGCCGTCTCTGGATATTACCGGCCGCCAATGCGAAAAACCATCAATTACCGGCCGGGGTTAAAGTGTTGCAGTGCGGCCATGTACCTGGGTAGAGCTGCAAATGACTTATCCCAGTTACCATAAACAATTTCAAACGCACGTTTGCGCCTGAGAAATGCCTTTCTTTTGGTAATGGTTGCCCATATTCCTGGTGGACTGAGGTAATGCACTCTTTGATTTTATACCTTATGGACGCTTCAAGGTGTGGAATACGAACAAGAGAAATTAAGTCAATATCCAAGTTGTAGTGATTCCCATTGAATGTGTCCATTTCACATATGTGGGTGATAATGTATTTACCCACTTTCCACAGACACCTTGTATACATCCGAACTTGACTCCCATACCGTCATCTCACGACACTCTTTTACGCTGTACATTTTTGCTGCCCTGCTTAGGCGCGGTTTATCAAGAAAATCATGCCCTTTGCCGTTGGTCTAGAATCATCCCACATTGCTGTCTGAATTTTATCAAAATTCCTTGTGAGAGCATCCACATCTGGCATACTTGGCAAATGATCAAGGTAGGGAATCTTCCTTGAATGAAACGACACTTGGGACTCGTATACTCTTGGTCTAACAAGGGGTGGAGCATACTCCCTCGCCAAATCAAGTCCTTCATTCTCTTCCTCCTCATCAACATCCTCACGAGGGAAGGGTGTGTCGTCTCCGGAATCATCGGCATTGTTGTCATAATCAGTGTTCTCTTCCTCAGTCTGTGCATCTGCCAGATCCCGATCTAATATGTCGTCTTCGGGCACTTGAGTCAGAACAGGTGGTTCAACTTGCTCGTTTTCACTGCACAAATAACAAAACAATAAGCTACTTAAATTAATAAATACTTTCCATATAGCTGTATCACTTCACTTACAAGTCGTAATGTGTTGACATTCCTTGATGGACATTATCCTGTTGGTGATGACTCCCGGATGGACCACCATGATCCAACACATCAGAACTAGACATATTCCAACTAGGCGTGGGTTCATAATTGTAAAATTTATATCTGGCAGGTACCCCCTGTGGAATATATGAGCGTTAATACAAATTCAATACAACAAAAATATACATCATAACACAAAGAAAAATTAAAGTTTACCACTCGTCTTGTGGATTATGTAAATCATGAGAGAGATTATTTCCTCGCTCCTCATTCGCCCGTGGTGATAAGTTTAAATTAGGCCAAACTCTTTCAGCCGGAACCTGTCCGGCAAAAACTGCTCCAGAATAACCACCCGATGACTGATGGTTATCCCTACTATGTTCAACCTCATTATTGCGAACGTATTCAAACTTGACGTACATTTCCAATATTTTTATTACAAGAAATTTCCGGTATTCATCCGGAATCCTCAAAAAATCCCTCAAAGTTTCATCATCGTCGATGTTAAACTCAGCGTAACAAGCAACCTCTTGCGGAGTGACGAAATATGGATATATTCCGGTTACTTTAAGGTTCACCGAATATTTCCTTACACTCATTTTTTACATAATGACGATATCAATGTATCGTACTCCATTGTAAGTGGCAACTTAACATGACAATGTGGAGATAAACTATAGCTCACAGTGTTATTCGCCACCACAACCTCACCTCCCCAATATAATGAAACCCTTACTTTTCGCTCTTCAGAAATTATGAAAAAAATGCTTGAGAATTTAACAAGAAGAAAACTTTTAACAGGAGTTACGAATATTTTTGAATGGATTTTTGTAAAATCTTAACGCCTTTAAATAAGGCAATACCTAGCGCCTTTAAAGGGTGCTATACCCATTTGAATTATTGTTATGTCAGTTAAACACATGAGACTTATTGGTGGGCTCACAAAACATGTATAACGCGCTTTATAAATGCGCTATATATGTATAGCGTTGTTATTAAAAGCGTTATATGTATAACACTATTTTAAAGAGCGCTATACCTTAATGTTCAAGACGTCCGTTAAAGTATAACACTCTTTAAAAGAGCGTTATACATAAATAGATAATTTTTTTTATATACATTTCCGTCCTTTTGGTCAAAAAAATTACAAATAGGTTCTGGACTCCTTGGAAATGCCCTTTGTTCTCTCGACGCATTACCACTATTTTCTGATCACTTCTTTGGAATATTGGATATTTCTGTTTAAGAGAGGGCCATTGAATATGTTAAAAATGTACTAGTACTGATGGTGAACCCTTTTTTATAATAAAGTGTAAAAAATTTCTAGCCAAGATTAAAAAATTAAAACTAACAAAATGAAAAAAAAAATAATAATGTGGGGTGGGGCGGGGCGGGG
>ML400986.1:0-10146 GCA_005239525.1 Nicotiana knightiana
CTATAATTCGTGTCATCATAATTGATCCAGGATGTCCCAATCGATCATGCCAAAAGTACAAAATTATTGGAATCAGTAACCTTATGGTTTACAATAGAGTGTGCTTCAATTGCAGTAATTCTTGTCCAATACATGCCACAAGATAAAGATGGGAACTTCTCAATAACCCTCTTTTGGCTAGAGACATTCTTGGTAATGATGAGATATTCAATATTATTCTCATCTATTGTCTCAATATGATATCCATTTCGGCGGATATCTTTAAAACTCAACAAGTTCCTTTTGGACTTGGAGGAGAACATTGCATTCTCTATGATAAGNTCAGAAATTGTAGTTACATCTGCCTTACATATACTTAAATAAGAGAAATATTTCTTCTCTTTGAATATTGTATGTGTCGTACATGAATCAACTAAGCAAATATTTTTACAATTAAACTTTGATCCAAGTTTGCTTTGTGAGTTATCCATATTTGCTTCCCAAGGTTTAACATACAAAAGAAATATACAAATAAATATTAGTATCAATGGTTCAATAATGACCTTTTAATCTATTTTCGATCAAACCAAATAGAGCTACGTCTTTATAGATATAAATATTCCCATAATAGCAGGCAGGTATTAATTCTACGTCTTTACATTCATTTATTGCTAATGCTTTTGTCCGATTGAATTGTTATTAATCTAATTGTTGTAATATTAAGTCATCTTTTTGACAATATCTAATAAGTTATCTTCCTTGTCAATACATTATTTGCTATATTGGGAATTCATCTTATAGATAATATATAGATTTCGACCAAATTAGATACTGACAAGGACCGTACTAATAATTAATTCTCTTTCTGAAATAGTAATGGAATGCAACATTATACTAATTCAAATAGGACAATAACACATAATAATAGAACCTCACATATTTTGAGAGTTCCAAACCATACCGATCACATATAGACAAGAACAACATGATACATAGTATTAAATGAATTCAAAGTATTAAATGTAACTTTTTAGGGATTACACTGATTCAGGGAATGAAAACTAAAGTATCGGTAGTGCAAGAAAATTGTTCGAGCAAACTAAAAAATATTTCCTCTTTTACCATTTTGTTATAAATAGAATTTATTTAATTAAAACGAACTAAAACTATTTCATAAAATAAACAATATTGATCGATACTAATAACTACTACTCATGTAAAGGACTATGATTACATGATGTTTATTCATTAACTACTAAGAATAGGCAAAAATAAAAACTGAACTACTCAATCATCTTTAACCACGGATCCATCACCAATCAAGTGGTCTATTTTTCCATCAGGGTGCTTAAAGAAGTCTGCCACATCTAAGTGGGTGATGTCAAATTAGCTTCAGGGCCTTTATTCTTTAGAGATGCTTGATAAAGCTCAACCAAATGTCTTGGTACACGATAAATTTTTGCCCAATGGCCTTTTCCACCGCAACGATAACATTCAGTCTCTGAACCATTTGCCTTTGGCTTCTCATATTTCCCTTTCCACTTTTGGTGGTTATTTTTCTTTGGGGGGTGATTAATACCAGGAAAATTTCTTCTTTGTCCACGACCACGGCCATGGCCACGACCACGGCCATTAATAGGGCCACGACCTTTCTCACGTTTGGCATAATGGGAATACACTTCATTCACTTCAGGCAATGGTGTAGACCCAGTGGGTCGATTTTCGTGATTTCTCATGAGCAAGTCATTATTTCGCTCAGCCACAAGGAGAAGAGAAATCAACTCTGAGTACTTCTTGAAACCTTTCTCTCGGTATTGCTGTTGCAAGACCATATTGGAAGCATGAAACGTTGTAAACATTTTTTCAAGCATATCATAATCAGTGATAGTATCTCCACAGAGTTTCAATTTAGAAGTAATTCTGAACATTGCAGAATTATATTCAGAAACAGACTTAAAGTCTTGGAGCCTCAGATGAGCCCAATCATATCGTGCTTGTGGAAGAGTGACCAACTTTAAGTTGTCATATCTTTCTTTTAAGCCATTCCACAAAACAAGTGGATCTTTGACTGTGAGATATTCTATTTTCAACCCTTCATCAAGGTGATGGCGCAAGAAAATCAAGGCCTTAGCACAGTCTTGGGTAGATGCTTTATTTTTATCTTTAATGGCGTCTTCAAGACCCATTGCATCTAGATGGATTTCAGCATCCAACACCCATGTCATATAGTTCTTGCCCGAAATTTCAAGGGCAACGAACTTTCTTTTCATAATGTCAGTCATAATTAAAAGAAAAAGGAGAGGAGAAAAGTTATACCTTAATCTTTTCAAAGAGCTTCTTGAGACGGTAGAGTCTCGTGCTGATAACGTGTTATGAAACAATAAAAGAACAAGAACAATATTGCAGAGAAAGAGAGAGAGGAATTTCTTATTGAATTTTGGGATGGTTTACAATGGGGTAAGACCCTTCTATTTATAGGGAAAAAATGACTTAGCCACAAAGTAGAACTTTCTAAAAGATAGACATTCACTCTAAATAGAGTTCTATTTATAACAGATAATAAAATTTCAAATAGTGTATATGAATGAAAAAATCTCATGCAACAATAATCGCTTTTAAGCCCACTATTTGAATTATATCCACAATTTACAAAGTATTTAAAGATTAACCAATTCAATAAACTTAAGGACTAAGTATTTTGGATTTGGAAATTCACGACTTAGTGTTCTGAATTTTTGAGCTGCTAATTTGAAATTCAAGACTAAGTGTCCTGAATTTTTGAACTATTAATTTAAAATTCAAGACATAAGATTCGAACTTTTGAATACAATTTTTGAATTTTAGGACATAATGTCCTGAAGTTTGAATTTTGAGGTTTAACTCTAGGATGTCGTATCTTGAAATTTGAAAAAAATTAACTAATCTTCAAATATATTGTAAACTGTGGATATATTTTAAACATCATACTTAAAGTGGGCGGCATGATGTCATTTCCACTTATTTATAATATACTCTCTTGACTTCTTCCCAAGTCTTTAATGCGTTTCAAGTGTGTTTTCGGATTTCATAACTTTCTTTTGTCAGATCCCTATTTTGCTGTCATGATCACAAGACCAAATTATTCCTATGCACCAAGGATGATAGAAGCGACATCTCTTCCTAGTCTAAATGTTGCTAAACAATAACTTATTGTAATGGCGGACCCAGAATTTTACTCAAATGGAATCAATTAGATACTATATTATTACTGTAACGATAATTAATGATGGGGATTACAGTATATATGAAAGTGAATTTTGAATATACTTCTTCTTTTTATTTCCTCATTATGCGTCTAAAACTGTCATTTTAAGATATTTTTTTAAATTTATATATAAAAATAAACAATATAATCTTTCAATATGTGTGCCGCTAAGTTTATACATATAAGTACCTCTAACAGTTTCTAACCCTTTAAAAGTCTATGAGGTTTACTTTAAAGTCTTGAATTTTAATTTCTATGTTTTACTCTTATAGTTGGTTAATAAAAATAACAATTTGAAACACCATAGACAAGATAAACATATAATTTACCAAGACAATAAATAAATAAATAAATAAATAATATAGACTAACCTCACCTTCATATAATTCAACAAAAGGAGAAAAATGTTACTATGTAATGTATAGAAGTATTAGAATAATATAATAAACAACATAGACACAAACTTGCAGTCAGAAATAACTTTTAAAAATTATTATATACAATAAACTATATGACATAAATTATTATAACAATTAAAAGCAACTTTAATATGACGCACATAATAAATTTAAAAGGAACTAATCTAACAATTGAACTAATTTAACATTTAACACCAAATATAAAATGAAAGCTAATATAGTAGGAAGTAGGAACTGTATGTAAGGACCCTATGATCCCATGACAATGAATTGTTCACATAATAATTTAGTTGAATAGCTCGTTATGTGGTCAAGGCTTGGTTATATTGAGCATTCAAAATTAGGTAGGGGATCTTGTTTTGTGCTTCCAGCTGGTAACCCTTTCATAGGAATTTCTTTTGCTTATAATTTTTTGATTGTTTAGAACATTTTTTTTTATTCTTGATTATGCAACTAAATCACAAGCAAGACTAAATAGGTTGTCATTTGTTGGCAATGCACAAAAGAAGAGTAAAAAATTGAAGGGGCTTAGACATCATGGCCATGATGAGATCTCTTCCGTAGATTCTTTTCAATCATATACTGTTTGAGTTCCTTCTTTAGAATTTTATCTTGAAAAGCCACGATTAACACATTCCTTGGAACATTTCACTAGGTCAAGGATAAGGCGGGGTTGCAGAAGTTTGTCTACGCATGCATGATATATACGCATAAATTTGTAATGAAAATGATTGATATGTCTTTTGCTCCAATTATTCTCTCTCTCTCTCTCTCATGAGATTGGTACCTTGCACCTAAATATCGTAGAATGAATTTGCAGCTATTTGACTGCAAGTTCATCTCTACTTATGGTTCAAAGGTTATTGAAGAAACTAAACGTTTATGGTTTCATTCTTATTTGAACCAACTCTCATATCTGCATTACGTATGGTGTTTTTACAAGTTACTTACATAATATAAAATCTTGTTAATGCTCGTACGTGTAATGGGAAGGCACTATTTTACAACTCGAGATGCTAACTATTTTAGAAAACTTAGATTGTGGAAGTGATGGGAAACTTGCTTGTATATTGCAATTATTTTATTCTTGATATCATGTAATCACAAGTTGGGTTAATCTAATCGAGATATATATGTTGTTACTTATTGGCAATCTGCAGAAGAGTAGTAAAAAGTTTAAGGGGCTTAGACATCATGACCGTGTGATCAGAGCCTGAGATTTCTTTCACTTCATCTGGAGGATTCCTTTCAATCATACTCTGCTGGAATTCCTTTGTTAGAGCTTTATCTTCAACTGCCACGACGAACACTCGCCTAACTGATCCATACCTTTTGCTTGAAAGAACAACCTCCTTTGATATGTCTTCTAGGCTGTTTAAGTAAATTGGCCTTACTAATGTAGTAGCCAGCGCCCAATCCTAACCAAAGAGGGGGGGAAAACACACAATTTACTATTAAAATGAGATAAAGGCAACCTCAAACTTTAGTATTAAAATGATGATCCAAGGAAAACGAAATGCACGATCAGGCATAATTGATCGATTAATTGATGTGAAGATTCATATAGCTGACTCCATTCATTTAGGATTGAGGCATAGTCGATTGCTTAATTGCAATAATGACTGATAGTATTTGTGAAAACAATTCACATTTAGGCCATTCTCACGAGCAATGAATTATCATAACTCGACTGGCTATTCCACATTTATATATGCTTAGCTTACCTGAATGGGGCTCAACTGATAAAGATTACTCGCCAAGTACTTTGGACCAAAGATGAAGGTTGTTGGAGGATTGTTGGGTCCATCGTCATATGTAAGACAATTATCAAGTTGAGATAATATTTCACTAGAAGCCTGTAATGAAATATGAAACATGAAACATGAAACGTGTTATACTATTGAAAGAAATCATCTTAAGGCTAAGGTTGGGGCGAAATGATACCTCTATGAAGACTGTGGTTGCATTGAGAGTTGGGCCAGGCATTCCAGCTGTGACGAATACAGCAACTGAAATCTTTTCTGGAAAGCTTTCCATGGCTTTAGAGACGGCGAATCCACCAAAGCTATGACCTACAAGGACCACTTTCTCATGTGCGGGAAGAGAAGCCATGAACTCCATTAGCGGACTAAAGTAATCAGATAATCGTGGGATTTCAAGGACCTGTTTCGGGTTGATCCCTGAAGCACCCAAGTCAAGAGCTGTTACATTATGCCCCGAAGATCTCATCAATGCCACAAGCTTGTACCAAGACCAGGCTCCATGGCAAGCCCCGTGAACTAGCACGAAGTGCTTGCTCGTTTTAGGCCCTGATGTTGTTGCATTCACATATGACAACAGAACTAGTACTAGAACTAGACTTGTTAGAAACTTGCTTTTCTCCATCTTTTTTTCCTTTCTTTTGAAGAATGAGCACATAGTATGAATCAGTACAAGGGGATATTATAATTGAGGAGACTGACTTTTGGGAACTTACTTTCATGCTGAAGTAACCCCACGGTACGTGCTATATTGGGCATTTCATTTTAATATTGGATGTGTTTGTCTAAGCATTCACCAAGTCATCTAGAGGAAGGGAATAAAGAATTAAATTAATCAGGCTAGAGATTATACAAATAGAGTGATTATATAGAAGAACTGGAATATAACTTTGATTATGTGCTAGTTAAGGTTTGAACCTTTGACCTCTTAGATCAAAATCAAGCACATAACCAGCACATAAAAATATAATTTATGTCAAGTGGTGTCATTTTTTACTACTTATCCGTTTCCGTATAGTAATAATATATATGTTTAGTAAAATTTTCCGAACCACTTTGGTAAGCATGCATCCGCCCCTCATACACTATGCAGGATAAAAAGAGAGATTTTCTAATCAAATTACAGCCATTTAACATCAAAGTACAGGCAATTTTAAAGTACCAACTATTATTAGGGTTATTGCTTATATGGTTTACAGAAAATGGAAAAGCTCCATCCTATAATTAACAATATTTCTGGGCAATGTGCAGAAACTGAACAAAAGTATCAACATGCTTGATGTTAGGACCCAATTCTTTGACATCGGGCGTTGGCGCGGCTGTGGCAAGGATTGGGCGTGATGGCCTTGTCATAGGCCCATGCGCGGGCAATACGATCGTGTGGGCGACGGACAAGACATTGACATGAGGGCTGTTGTGGGCAAGTATTAGCCAAGGTCTTGGCACGGGCGAGACACGCTTGGAAAGGGCTTGACAAAACAGTGTGGGCAATGTTAGGGCGGCATGGCACGGCATGCGCGCCAAAATCAGTCGGCAATGGCACTATGGGTTGTGGCAGCTAGGTGCGGACTAAGATAAGACACGACGGATGTGCGGGTGAATGGCAAAGGCTTTCAATAGCCAAGGCAAGGCTATGTGAATGAAAATACAAGCAATGGCACGAGGGAAATGGGCATTGACATGGGCAAGGCAGAAAACTAGGCCAAGGCAGTGTGCGGGCGGCAGCGGCGTCGAACGTGTGCGGCAAAGTCATGGCGGCAGAATGCGGGTGAGACATTGGTGCGGAACAATGTCAAAGATGAGCTAAAGCTTGGCACAAAGCAAGCTTAGTCGTGAAGCATAGCTGACCAAGTCAAAAGGCACATGCAAGGCACATGCCAAAGTAGTGGGCGGTTACATTTCAACTCCCCTTGTCCCCATGATCTCCCATGATCTCCCATGAACTGATTATGCTTGTATCCATGATCCCATTTCGTGTATAATGGCCTAAGTAGTTGGGGATGTCAACTACAAGTTAGGATCAGATTTAAACTTAGCCCGACAAGTGGCAAAAGCTGTCGACGACAAGTGTCAATGTGCTGCCAAGTCTTAAGGGCTGCCTATGTTCTATAAATAGGGCCTTATGGACTTAGGCAGAAGAGTGTGGGTAATTTCGTGTGGAATTACAAGAGGGAAAAAAGAGTGAAACGTGAGGGTTTCAAAGTGTTTCAAAAGGGACTAAGGCTAGGCTTGGGCAGGTCTTAGTGTTGGCCAAGAACGACTTGTGTTCTTCGTCAAGAGTGGGCTGTGATCGACTTGTGATCATAGCAAGTGAGGGTTTCCTTTGTAGCTTTTCGAAATTAATACAAAGGTTGGGTTTTCCCGTATTGGCTTGTGTTTCTTACTGTTTTGCTGCCTAAAATTCGTCAAGGCCAAACTTGCTGAAATTTGGCTAAGTGTTAGGGAAAGGCTGAGTCAAGTGCGCAACTTGGCTGCCGCACGGGCTGTTTTTGGAGAAACTAAAAACGACCCTGTGACAACTGGTATCAGAGCCAGGCAAGTTCGTGGCGGTGGCAAGACGACCGGTGGCAGATTACGTGGTGCTTTTTGAAGGCATGGCTGGTGGCACAAATGCAGAATTGCGCCAAAGAGTGGAACAATTGGAAGCACTAGTAGGGCAAGCTCTTGAAATCGAATCTGATTCTTCTGTTCTTGCAAGGATGGCACGTTTGGAGGCAGATTATGCGGCGAGACATGAAACAACGCTGGCAGAAATGACCTTGGTACGCCAAGAAAGAGAAGAACTACGTGAAGAAGTGCATCAACTTCGAAGGGCAATGCAGAATACTACCCTTAGAAGCGATGATCGCACCAAAGTCAGAATTCCGGAACCGAAGGCCTATGGTGGTGCGAGGAGTGCCAAAGAGCTGGAAAATTTCTTGTGGGATATGGAGCAGTATTTTCAAGCTGCTCGTGTGCCGGATGATGAGAAGGTGACCATTACACCTATGTACTTGACGGATGATGCAAAAGTGTGGTGGCGTACACGAGTTGTGGAGGTAGAAAATGCTGGTTTGCCAAGGATTGAAACTTGGGAGATGCTGAAGAAGGAATTAAAATCTCAATTCCTTCCTAGCAACTCGTCATGGGTTGCAAGAGATGGGCTGCGTCGCTTGAAACAAAGTGGCACGGTGAGGGAGTATGTCAAGGAATTTTCGTCCTTGATGTTGAATGTAAGTAATATGGCAGAAGAAGACAAGCTGCATTACTTCATGAGTGGATTGAAGGGATGGGCGCAATTAGAGTTGAGGAGGCAAAATGTGCACAACCTCTCAACGGCTATTGTGGCGGCAGATGCATTGGCGGATTTCAATTTAGGTGGTGACCCTGCTGAATATTCAAAATTTGATGGGAAGAAAGACAAGGCGAGGGAATGGAAGAAGAATTGAAGGGCCAAGCTGCTGAAACAGAAGGGTTTGCTAAGAATGGGAGGCAAGCGGAGACTCCCTATGGCAAGGAAAGAAACAGCAAGTTCAAGGGCTGTTTCACTTGTGGTGGACCACACTTGAAGAAGGACTATCCGATGCAGGCGAGGGTGAATGCAATGCTGGCTGCGGAAAGACAGGAACAAGTGGTGGAAGCAAATGCCATTGTGGCAGAAGTGAAGGAAGCATCCGGGGCGTTGTATGTCAACAACCCCTTGGGGTTGATCAATTGAGTTGGCTTGACGAGGACGTCGATTTCAAAGGGTGTGGGTGGTTTGTTAGGACCCAATTCTTTGACATCGGGCGTTGGCGCGGCTGTGGCAAGGATTGGGCGTGATGGCCTTGTCATAGGCCCATGCGCGGGCAATACGATCATGCGGGCGACGGACAAGACATTGACATGAGGGCTGTTGTGGGCAAGTATTGGCCAAGGTCTTGGCACGGGCAAGACACGCTTGGAAAGGGCTTGACAAAACAGTGTGGGCAATGTTAGGGCGGCATGGCACGGCATGCGCGCCAAAATCAGTCGGCAATGGCACTATGGGTTGTGGCAGCTAGGTGCGGACTAAGATAAGACACGACGGGTGTGCGGGTGAATGGCAAAGGCTTTCAATAGCCAAGGCAAGGCTATGTGAATGAAAATACAAGCAATGGCACGAGAGAAATGGGCATTGACATGGGCAAGGCAGAAAACTAGGCCAAGGCAGTGTGCGGGCGGCAGCGGCGTCGAACGTGTGCGGCAAAGTCATGGCGGCAGAATGCGGGTGAGACATTGGTGCGGAACAATGTCAAAGATGAGCTAAAGCTTGGCACAAAGCAAGCTTAGTCGTGAAGCATAGCTGACCAAGTCAAAAGGCACATGCAAGGCACATGCTAAAGTAGTGGGCGGTTACATTTCAACTCCCCTAGTCCCCATGATCTCCCATGATCTCCCATGAACTGATTATGCTTGTATCCATGATCTCATTTCGTGTATAGTGGCCTAAGTAGTTGGGGATGTCAACTACAAGTTAGGATCAGATTTAAACTTAGCCCGACAAGTGGCAAAAGCTGTCGACGACAAGTGTCAATGTGCTGCCAAGTCTTAAGGGCTGCCTATGTTCTATAAATAGGGCCTTACGGACTTAGGCAGAAGAGGGTGGGTAATTTCGTGTGGAATTAAAAGAGGGAAACAAGAGTGAAACGTGAGGGTTTCAAAGTGTTTCAAAAGGGACTAAGGCTAGGCTTGGGCAGGTCTTAGTGTTGGCCAAGAACGACTTGTGTTCTTCGTCAAGAGTGGG
>ML400992.1:0-44592 GCA_005239525.1 Nicotiana knightiana
AAAATCCTATATTACTTGTCGACCACGTACACTTGCGTGTGTATTGGGAATTCAACCAACAATTATCCCTACTGATAGGGAGAGGCTGAGGAGGTTCGTAGATGGTCTTTCTTATCAGCGTTGGTTGTTTATGACTCGAGAGAGAGTATCGGGTGCTTCATTCGAGAAGGTTGTCAACATAGCTCGAGATATTGAGTCTGTTTTCCGCCAGGAGCGGGAGGAGAGGGAGGCCAAGAAGCCTTGTGGTTCGGGTAGTTCTAGTGGTTCTCCCTTCATGGGACAGTTTCAGCAGGGTAGGGGTCGTTCATTCAGGCCTCCTCAGTCAGGTTGCCTAGCTTATAGTGGTGCATCTTCGGGGCAGGGTCCCCATGGTTTTCAGTCAGGCCGTACTTCTTTTGGTGCCCTCCCAGCTCAGAGTGCAGCTTGAGCACCTCCAGTTCAGGTTCATCTATACAGGAGTCTTCCAGTGGCCGTACAGTTGCTAGGGGTTTCTATTAGTCCCCACCTCCAGCTCCAGGTAGTTGTTTTGAGTGTGGAGAGTTCGGGCACGGGTGGAGGCAGTGTCCCCACCGTTTCAGTGGATCTTCTCAGCAGCGGGCCAGCCCTCGACTTCAGCTCCAATCACATCACCGCCCGCCCAGGTAGCCAGGGGTGGTGGTCAGTCAGCTAGAGGCCGCCCTAGAGGGGGAGGTCGAGCAGGGGGAGGTCAGGCTCATATGTATGCATTTCCAGCCAGGCCGGATGCTATGGCCTTAGATGCCGTGATTGCAGGTATTGTTTCAGTCTGTTGCCATGATTCCTTGGCATTATTTGACCCTGGTTCCACATATTCCTATGTTTCTTCATATTTTTCCGGTTTTTTGGGCATGCCCCGTGAGTCTCTAGTCACCTCTGTTCATGTGTCGACTCCGGTGGGTGATACTGTTGTTGTGGACCGTGTGTATCGGTCATGCACTATATCTATTGGGGCTCTAGAGACCCGACTGACCTACTGTTACTCAGCATTGTCGATTTTGACGTGATTTTGGGTATGTATTGGTTATCTTCGTGTCGTGTTGTTCTTGATTGTCACACCAAGACCATGACCTTAGCTATGTCGGGGTGTCCGAGGGTTGAGTGGAGAGGTTCTTCCGAGTATATACCTAGCAGGGTGATTTCATACCTGAAGGCTCGGCGCATGGTTGAAAAGGGGTATTTATCTTATTTGGCCTCTGTGAGGGATGTCGGTTGTGAGACTTCCGCTATTTATTCAGTTCATATGGTCCGTGATTTTCTGAATGTGTTTCCTGCAGATCTGCCAGGCATGCCACCTGATAGGGATATTGATTTTGGTATTGACCTGGTGCCAGGCACTCAGCCTATTTCTATTCCACCATATCGTATGGCACCAGCGGAGCTAAAGGAATTGAAGGAGCAGCTTCAGGAGCTACTAGATAAGGGGTTCATTCAGGCTAGTGTGTCACCTTGGGGTGCACCGGTGTTGTTCGTTAAGAAGAAGGATGAGTCCATTGATGTGTGGCTAGAATTCATGGTTTAACACGTTATATCCCTTGCATTTGATGTAAGTTAATGATAAAAATACACTTTGTATGTGCCTAATGGGGTTTATTTTATGTGTAGGTGAATTGGAAATGGAAGCTGAGTTGAATAGGAGCATAAACGTTGAAAATACGCTCAAAAATCAAAAAGGAGTGAAGTCGGCTATACCCGGGGTTTGAGCTGAAAAGCCTGGACACATCAGGCTTTAGCTTGGCGTTTGGGCTGTAAATCCTGGTGAGGCCAGGCGTTATCCAGGCGCCAGGGCCCAAACGCCAGGCTTAGCCAGGCGTTTGGCCTGTAACGCCTGGCCCCTGATCTGGTCAAACCGGAGTTTTGAAGATTTTAAGTGTTTCCCGGTAGGAATAGAAGTCCTCTACACGTTTAGGGTTTATCCAAAACATATAAATAGACCCAAGAACACAACTTTGAAGGGAGAGATGCCATTAGAGACAAGAGACGCTTGTGGAATACGACTCAGAGAAGAAAAACATTGATTTTTACATCTTTTATTCATTACTTTGTAGTTTAATTATGCAAGTTATTTTAAAGTTGATTATTATGAGCATGTTTAGCTAATTTCCTTAATCTAGGGTTTTGGTGGAACCCGTTGGGGATGAACTTATTGTGATATTAATATAGTTTTGATTGGTTGATTAATCTCTATTTGTTCAACTACGTTCTTATTGTAGTTGATTGAAGGGCCCTTAATTAGATGTTCTTATTTATTATGTATCTACTTGAGAGAGAGTGCATATTTAGGTAGTTGTTTGAACAACGCCACCCCCGGAGTATAGACGAAAGTCATAACCGAGGGTTTAGAGGTTGGATTAGAAATAACGATACCTCGGGTGCAATCTAAAGTGAACTGTAATGCAATCTAGCTAGCGTAACTTGAGAGAGTGTGTCTAGTAAATGATCATAATTACTTGAGAGAGATTTATGGTAGATAGAGTGTCCATGATTGATAGAGACAACTAATCAAACTATAAGAAGTATCCGAGAAGGAATTTCACTGACGGGGGAAACCATAACCTTAGACATTTATTATAATTGTTTACATCGCACTGTTAGTTAATATTTAGCTTATTAATTTTGTCAGTAGAAATAGTAAAACATCACCAATTGATATTAAAAACTCTTGAGAGAATTGATTAAGTAGAAGTTGCGTATTCTGTCGGCTTGCTTGATACGTTAACTCCTTGTGGGATCGACTCTGGGCTTAATACCCCAGATTATATTTGCAATGCCCGTTTAGTCTTTTTATAAGACATAGTTCAGCGTGATCATCCATGCGTATATGTATTGACTATCAGCAGCTGAATAGGGTTACGGTGAAGAACAGGTATCCCTTGCACCGTATTGATGATTTGTTCGACCAGCTTTAGGGAGTCAGAGTATTTTCCAAGATTGATTTGAGATCTTAGTACCATCAGTTGAGGATTCGGGATTCTGATATTCCGAAGACTGCTTTCAGGACCAGGTATGGTCATTATGAGTTCTTGGTTATGTCATTTGGGTTGACCAATGCCCCAGCTGCGTTCATGCAATTGATGAACAATGTGTTTCAGCCTTATCTTGATTCCTTCTTCATTGTGTTCATTGATGACATTCTGATTTATTCTCGTAGCCAGGAAGAGCATGCTCAACATTTGAGAGTTGAGTTACAGAGATTTAGGGAGGAGAAGCTTTATGCGAAATTCTCCAAGTGTGAGTTTTGGCTGGGATCGGTAGCTTTGTTGGGACACGTAGTGTCCAGTGAGGGGATTCAGGTTGATCCAAAGAAGATAGAGGCGGTACAGAGTTAGCCCAGATCATCCTCACCTACAGAGATTAGGAGTTTCCTTGGTTTGGCGGGATATTACCGTCGCTTTGTGGAGGGATTCTCTTCGATTGCTTCGCCTTTGACCAGATTGACCCAGAAGGGTGCTCTATTCAGATGGTCTGATGAGTGTGAGGAGAGCTTTCAGAAGCTCAAGTCAGCATTCACTACAGCTCCAGTACTAGTTTTGCCTGCTAGTTCGGGTTCTTACACAGTTTATTGTGATGCTTCCAGAGTTAGCTTGGGAGCAGTATTGATGCACGACGGTAGGGCGATTGCCTACGCGTCCAGATAGTTGAAGGTGCACGAGAAGAATTATCCAGTGCACGATCTTGAGTTAGCTGCCATTGTCCATGCCTTGAAGATTCGGCGGCATTATTTGTATGAAGTGCAATGTGATATTTTCACTGATCATCGTAGTTTGCAGTATCTGCTGAGGCAGAAGGACTTGAATTTACGTTAGAGGAGATGGTTGGAGCTCCTCAAAGATTATGACCTCACTATCCTATATCATTCGGGGAAGGCCAATGTAGTGGCCGATGCCTTGAGTTGCAGAGTAGAGAGTTTTGGGAGTTTTGCTTACCTTCCAGTAGCAGAGCGGCCATTAGCTCTTGATTTTTAGGCCTTAGCAGGTCATTTGGTGAGATTGGATCTATTAGAGCCCCCGCGGGTGTTGGCTTGTGTAGCCTCCAGGTCTTCTCTTTACGATCAGATTAGAGCACGCCAGTATGATGATCCACATTTGCTTGTTCTTCAGGACCGGGTCCGTCGCGGTGATGCCATAGATGTGGTTATTGGTGATGATGGGGTCATGAGGATGCAGGGCCGGATTTGCGTGCCCAATGTAGATGGGCTTCGAGATTTGATTCTAGCAGAACCTCATAGTTCGCGGTATTCCATCCATACGGGTGCCGCGAAGATGTATCAGGATTTGAGGAAGCATCATTGGTGGAGGAGAATGAAGAAGGATGTTTTGGAGTTTGTGGCTCGGTGTCTCAACTGTCATCAGGTCAAGTATGAGCACCAGAGACCTGGTGGATTGCTTCAGAGGTTTGATATTCCGGAGTGGAAGTGGGAGCAGATCACCATGGACTTCATAGTTGGACTCCCACAGACTTCGAGGAGGTTTGATACTATATGGGTTATTGTGGATCGGCTGACCAAGTCCGTGCACTTCATTCCTGTTGGTACTACGTATTCATCGGAGAGGTTAGCTGAGATTTATATCAGGGAGATTGTCCGTTTTCATGGGGTTCCAGTTTCTATCATTTCTGATAGAGGCACTTAGTTTACATCTCAGTTTTGGAGAGCCTTACAGAGAGAGTTAGGTACTCAGGTTGAGTTGAGCACAACGTTTCATCCTCAGACTGACGGGCAGTCGGAGCGTACCATTCAGATTTTAGAGGACATGTTGCGTGTGTGATTGACTTTGGTGGTTCATGGGATCAGTTTCTGTCACTAGCGGAGTTTTCATATAATAACAGCTATCAGTCGAGTATTCAGATGGCTCCGTATGAGGCCTTGTATGGTAGGAGGTGTAGATCTCTGGTTGGTTGGTTTGAGCCGGGCGAGGCTAGGCTATTGGGCACAGACATGGTTCAGGATGCTTTGAGTAAGGCAAAGTTGATTCAGGAGCAGCTTCGCACAGCGCAGTCTAGGCAGAAGATTTATGCGGACCGGAAGGTCCGAGATGTGTCTTTCATGGTTGGGGATAAGGTATTGCCGAAGGTGTCACCCATGAAGGGTGTTATGAGATTCAGGAAGAGAGGAAAGTTGATTCCCAGGTTCATTGGTCCATTTGAGGTACTTCAGAGGGTTGGGGAGGTGGCTTATAGGCTTGCTATGCCTCCTAGTTTATCGAGTATTCATCCAGTATTCCATGTTTCGATGCTCCGGAAGTATGTTGGTGTCCCTTCCCATGTTTTGGACTTCAGCACGATTCAGCTCGAGGGTGATATGTCATATAAGGTAGAGCCAGTGGCTATTTTGGGTCGACAGGTCAGCAAGCTGAGGTCTAAAGATATAGTTTCGGTGAAGGTTCTGTGGAGAGGGCAGCCGGTGGAGGGTGCCACCTGGGAGACCGAGCGGGAGATACGGGACAGATATCCTCACTTATTCGAGGCTCCAGGTATGTTTCTAGACCCGTTCGAGGGCGAGCATTTGTTTAAGAGGGGGAGGATGTAACGACCCGACCGGTCGTTCCATGAGATTTATCCCATTTACCCTATTTATGTATTTGTTATGTATCGCTATCTTGTTTTAGATGTGTAGGATCAGTTGGTTTGGGTCCGGAGTGGTTATGGTGAGAGTTTAGGCATTTAGCCTTTTAAAGTAGCCTACTAGTTGAGAAAGTCAAGTGAGAGTTGACTTATTGGTAAACGACCTCGGAATGCGGATTTTATGGCTCAAATAGCTTCGTTAGGTGATTTGGGACTTAGGAGTGTGTTCGGATTTGTGATGTATGGTGTAGAATTAGGCTTGAATTGGCGAAAGATAGTTTTTGGCGATTTCCGATCGACAGTGGAAAATAGGCTATCGAGGTCGGAATGGAATTCCGGAAGTTGGAACAGTTTCGTAATGCCATTTTGGATATGTCTGCAATTTCAGGTTAATCACAGGTGTTTTGGTTAGTTTCAGCATAGTTGGCGAATTTTAGGAGTTTTAAAGTTTTTAGGCTTGAATTTGATGAAATTTGGTGTTTTCGTGTTGTTTTTGGTGTTTCGAGGGCTCGACTAAGTTGGAATAATGCTATGGGGTGTGTTGGCATGTTTGGTTGGGGCCCCGAGGGGCTCGGGAATAATTTTGTATGGTTGACTGGAAGTTAGAGTGATTTTTGGAAATCTGTTGTGCTGGTTTGCTGGCGTTTTCCCACCTGCGGAAGGGGAGTCGCAGGTGCGGTTACGGTGGAGCGGAGAGAAAGGTCGCAGGTGCGAGTTTTACCTGTGTAGGGAATGGTCCGCAGGTGCGGAAAGATGGTCGCAGGCACGAGAATTGGCCGTTAAGTTAGTTATCGTAGATGCACACCCTGGGACCGCAGGTGCGGCGAATTGTCCGCAGGTGCGGAAATGAGTGTGCAGAACAGTATAAAAAGGACCCCTCCGCGAAATTTATTAGTTTTCATCAATTTGCATGCATGAGGAGTCCATTGGAGGTGGTTTTGAGAGAGAATTTCAAGGTTCTTCAGCAAAGGTAAGTTCTTTGGTTGTTAATCCCGTTCCTATGCTATTTTGTTAAGATTAGGCTTGGAAATTTATGGGTTTGAGTAGGAAAAAGTTGGGAAAATGGGAGGAAAGAATTGGGATTTTTTTTTGAGGTTTTGGAATGGCAATTGCGGTCCGATTTTAGTATTCTTGGTACGTAAAGAATCGTGGGAGGACGAGGTTTCTAATGATGTAAAAAATTATCGGATTCCGAGACATGGGCCCGGGGCTCGGGTTTGGCCGAATTTCGAGATTTTTGATTAAATTGATAATTTTTGATTTGGTTGTTTTCCTTGAGTATATTTTAATGATGTTGAACTGGTTTTGGCTAGATTCGGAGTAATCGAGAGACAATTTGAGGGGCAAAGGCATAGCGGATTAGTGTCGCGGCCCGGTAGAGGTAAGTAATGGTCTTAAATCTTGTCCTGGGGGTATGGAACCCTGAACTGCATTGTTTTCTCACTGAATTTGGAATGGCGCACATGTCGAATGACGAATATGTGGCGCGTATAGATTTTTGGATTGGACTAGGTCCTCTCAGCGGCGACTAATGAGTTGCATATTTACTTAAAACCTTATGTTAATTATGTTCTAAGAGAATTGTCTAATATCTGGGCTGTGAGCCATGTTTGGGGCCTAGTGCCGATCTGTTTTAACCCCTTGGGGTCTATTTTACTGATATTCTCACTACTTTGAAACTATGATTTTACACTCAGTCTTTCTTGTGAAATTTTTGACACTCCTATTTGATGATATTACTATTTCTTGAAATGAAATACTCTTTTTGGGTCGAGAACCCCGTTTTATTTATGGCCCGAGTGGCATGTTAAGAGTGTCTGATTGAGTGCGGCCGAGGGCCAATGTTATGAGGATATTTATGATATAAGACAGGCCGAGAGCCTCAGAGTGATTGATGCCATGATTTGGCTGTTTATTTAGCGCTTGGGCTGAAGGAGCCCCTCCGAAGAGGGAGTCTGTACACACCCCCAGTGAGCGCAGGTACCTACTGAGTGAGAGTGCCGAGTGACGAGTGATTGGGAGGTATGACTGACTGTGAGGTGTTAAGTGACTGATTATGAGTGACTGTGAGGTGCTGAGTGACTGTGAGGCATGCCCGAGGGGCTGATTATGATACATGTTTTTTCCCGAGTGGCCTCTATATGATTCATTTCATTTTATACCAGACCTTTCGGTTGAAGTTGTTGAAAAATATATATTTTTAAAAGGGTTTTTCGGAAGTTTATTTTTAAGGCATGACTATTTCATACATCTATGTTATACTATTTGAAAGTAAGGTTGTGCCTCCTGTGATTTGATGACATTGATTTTATATGTTCTTGCTTCTCAGACCTGATTTATTTTCATTACTACTGAGTTGGTGTACTCACATTACTCCCAGCACCTCTATGTGCAGATTTAGGAGCAGACCTCGAGCATTAGCCTTTATTTTCCGCAGCGGAGCCATATTGCGGGATATAGCGGTAGCTGTCCAGCGTCCGCAGCATATCTGTTTTCCCTTCCTGTGTATTTATCTTTGATTTGGAGATATGTATTATAATAGTTTATTTTGGATTATTTCTATAGATGCTCATGACACGTTGGCTCCGGGTTTTGGGGATTGCAGTGTTTTACTATGATGACCTTCTTTTTTTAGTAGTTCTGTATATTTTACTCAGATTTCGGAAATGGGATGTTTTTAAAAGAAATTGTGAACATGTGGTATATTGGCTACCCTAGTTCCACGATAGGCGCCATCACGGCCGGTTGGGATTTGGGGTCGTGACAATGACACTGGAATTAAGTTTCTCCAAGCAACAGGCATAAACACAACATGACACCGCAACAGCTAAAATTCGTAATGGAAATCGTTATGTTTAATTTAGTAAACCACTTATACATTAGAGGGATTAGTGGTGGTAAAGTAATTAAAATAAAATAGTAATCCACCCATATTATCATTAAAAATAGGTTGGATAATTAACTTTTTAAAAATAGATCAAATATGGATAAGAATCATACTATCCATTTAGAGAATAAATAACTAATGAGTTTAATTTTCACATTTGTAAAGCCTATAATTGGGGGTTCCTCAAGTTAGGAGACTAGAAATTCTCCCAAAAGTCATCATAGTCAAGCCATGGATATTATGGAAATACATATTATTCGTAAGGTTAACACATTTATATTTGTATTAGATATGGTTCAGTCGGACACTTTTATATTATCCATTTTTTACCGGATCATATCCGGCCCGACCCGCCCCTTTGTTACCCCTAGAGGGGGTGAATAGCATATTGACCTATTAAAAGTTTATTCTAAAAATTCTCACATTATACATAGAATCGGGTTTTCCAACTAGTTCTTGTAACTCCTGTGACAAATAAGTGTAATGACTTGGCCGACCGTTTTGAGAATTTAAGTTTTGTTCGGCTGCATTTCATCTTGAGCATTTTCGTATGGTGATTTTGGAATTAGGTGTGCATCTGGATTTGGTTTTGGAGGTCCGTAGGGTGATTTCAAGAATTTCAGTGAAAGTTGAAGTTTGGAAAGTTGAAAGGTTGACCGATAGTTGACTTTGGTGATATCGGGGTCGGGATGAAATTTTGAGAGTTGGAACAGCTCCGTTATGTAATTTGGGACTTTCCTACAAAATTTGACATCATTCCAGGTTGGTTTGATTGGTTTCGGCACGAGTTTTTGAAATTTGAAGATTTGGAAGTTCATAGTTTAATTTGTGGTGCGATTTTTATTTTTGGCGTTGTTTTATGTGATTTGAGACCTCGAGTGAGTCCGTGTTAGGTTATAGAAGTTGTTTGTGGGTTTAGACAGGGTCTCGGGGGCCTCGGGTGTGTTCCGGGTGGGCTACGGGTCAATTTCTCGTATTTTTGAACTGTTGTTCTATTTTTTTGGTGTTCTTCTTTGCGATCGCGATCACGAAGCTCCTTTAGTATTCACCAAGTGTCTCAATTGTCCACCTCGAGATCCTTTTACGCGTTCGCGTTCAACCTCTCGTGTTCTCGAAGGTTTGCTTTTCCCCTTCATCGCGTTCGCGAAGCTCTTCCTGGCAGCCTCATATTTCTTCTTCGCGTTCGCCTTCGTCGTCTCGCGTTCGCGTAGGTTCTGTCCCTTGTTCTTCGCATTCTCACTCCTTCCCTCGCATTCATGAAGGGTTTTTCTGGACAACCTTATTTTCTGAACGCGAGCCTTTCTCCGCGTTCGTGATGCTTTCAGACCTAGGCAGAATATAAGTTTTCCAAATCGAGTGTTAGGCCATTTTCATCATATTTTGACTTGCAGAGCTCGGTTTTGAGCGATTCTTTATGGGTTTTTCAAGAAAATCGATTGGGTAAGTGTTCTTCACCTAGTATTTATTATATTCCATTATTTTATCTTCATTTTTATCATTTAATTTGTGTTTTGAGTTGAGGAAAAATGGTGGTTTTTGAAGAAAGTTTTCAAAATGAAAAATCATGATTTGAGGGACGAATTTGTATTAGAATTTGGTGATTATAGTATGGTTGAACTCGTATCGGAATAGGTGTTCGAATTTTATGAAATTTGGCGGGTTCCGAGATTGACTTTTGGGATCTATTTCTAGATTTTGTTAAAGATTGAGACTTTATGATCTTGAATAGTTTCTTATAAGTTTTATTTGTGCTTTGAAGATATTTTGCTTAAATTTGAGCCGTCCGGAGGTCTTTTCGCCCGAGAAGTTCATTTTAGAGTACTAGTTTGTCTTCTTTTAGGTAAGTATTTTACCTAACCTTTTGTGGGGAAAACTACCCCTAAGTATTTGAGTCTTCTATGTTGATTGTAGTCCATATACGCGAGGTCACGAGTACTTGCTCGAGCTTATTTGTTGGAATTGGCCTTTTAGGATTCCTAGGTCCTTGTATTCATTGAATATGCAGTTTTTCTTGTTATGATTATGTTCCTTAATTACTAGTTTCACTTTTACCTGCTTAATTAGAATCAATCACTTCATGATCCACTCTTATTGTTACTTGATTCATATGTGCCTTATTTGAGACTGTTATGTCTTCCATTGCCATGTTATCTTCTCCCTAACTGCTTATCTCTATTTGAAGTTGTAGTTATCCCTTTTGTTAATATTCTCCCTTAATTGAGATTGTGGTGATCTTCCCGCTGCCTATCTTTAGTTGAATTGGCTGTATATCTTCAGCAATTGTCCAAACTTAAAAGAAGCTTAGAAATCCTATGCTTTAGTGGACTTGCCCTTATTTGGAATTATTTGACTCGTGTTAGTTTCTTGGTTGTTGAACTGTACATTGTGCGACTATTGTTACATGTTATTTTCTTCCTTGTTGAGCTTTTCTTATTATGCCTAGTATTCCTCATTGTGGTTATTCATTGTGAACTAGTTCTACCATTTTCTTGTGATCGAAGGTTCTTGAGTTGATTTACTTAGCGTGCTTTGTATTATTGTCATTGTTGTTGTTGTACTTGTCACGGTGATTCATGAGGTTTCTGTCGTGCGGTTGTGGTTATTGTGATGCACGAGATTTTTGTCGTGCGGTTGTTGATATGGGGTTGCACGAGGATTCTATCGTGCTGTGTTTACTATTGATATTCACATATACGGCGTGAGAAGGAGGGATATGTGTGTGTGTGTGTGAGAGAGAGAGAGAGAGAGAGAGAGAGTTTCACATGTGGTGAGACAAGGTGGAAATATTAATATGCACGTGTGGCAAGACAAGGCGAGCATTTACTTTACTATTGCACACGTGGCGAGACAAGGTGGGTTGTGTCAGGGATTGATTTGTGATAACTTGTGTTGGCCTGGGGGCATTCTTGTTGTTGATATTGTGTAGTGGTACACTTACCTGTGTCAGCTTTATCTTGTGAAAGTTGTGAGAAAAATTCTATGTATTGTCTGTTCCTTTTCTTATGCTTACTATCTGGTTTGAACTATGTTAGGACACTTGCACAAGCTTACACGTAGTTAAGCACTCTTATCGGATTAAGGGGCTTCCTTGTTATTGTTGAGTATAGATACCCTTGTTTTACTTTCCTTCTATGTGAGTGTGGTTCTATTTGGCACGTGAGTCATCAGTGCGGCTATGAGGTGAAATGAGTGCACATGATGCCAAATGTTAGGGTTCAGATATTGGGACCCGTGAGTGCAAATAGTCTGAGGTTTGGTACCTCATGGAAATTATTCACTGAAACCTACTATGAAAGCGGTCATTGTAGTTGAGGTATTTTTTGTCTTTCTTTATCTGTGTTTGTCGGATTTTGGATTGTGTTTCCGTTCATTATTACGTTATTTCCACTGATAGTTGTTGTTTTCTTTTCTTACTATAACCACTGTATTACTTTCCATTCGCGTAGTATTTATGTAGGTATCATACTCTATTGTTACTATACTCATATCTTTTCAGGTTATTTACTATACTCCACTGAGGTTATCCTTGATACTTGTTAGGTACCACCATGGTGTACTCATACTATACTTCTGCACTTTTTTGTGCAGATCTAGATATTGCAAAGTCAGTTGATCTTTAGATAGCAGCGCGGATTGCCGTGGTGGAGACTCAAGGTAAACATGTCGCTGCGTTCGCAGGCTTTGGAGTCACCTTCCCATTTTGTATTTAGAAGTTGGTATCAGAGCTCTAGGTTCAAAGGTGCTACGAGTCATAAGCGAGTTTAGTAGAGTCATGCGAATTGGTATGGAGACGTCTGTACTTATCTTCGATAGGCTACAAAACTATTAGGAAAGTTTCACTTCCTTCATTCCTATAATGCGAGTTCATTGATCTCGAAGTTTGAACTTTTATCATTCCATTCTCTCAAAGATGGTGAGGACACGAGCTACGGTTCTTGGTGACGTTACCCCCAGAGAAGATTTCGCTAGGGGCAGAGGCAGAGGAAGATGAGAGCACGTGTCGTTGATAGGGAACCTACTAGAGCTCCAGTTGAGGAGCCGTCAGTAGTACCAGTTGGGGGACAGGTAACGGAGGCCCCTGTTGTTACCCCTGGACTTCAGGAGGCCTTAGCACAGTTCCTAAGTATGTTTAGTACATTGACTTAGGCGGGGTTGATTCCGTTTGCACCAGCTACTTCACAGACCGGGGGAGGAGCTCAGACTCTCTCTGCCCACACTCCAGAGCAGCGAGTTCATGTTGGTCAGGTCACAGGTGTCATGGCAACACAACCTGTGGTCCAAGTTTAGCACGTGGTTAGGGAAGCAACATCTGAGGAAGAACAACTTATACTTGAGAGGTACGAGAAGTACCACCCTCCTACCTTCACTGGATTGGTGTCAGATGATGCCCAGGGTTTCCTGGAGGAGTGTCATCGCATTCTTTGTAATATGGGTATTGTGGAGACGAGTGGTGTTGCTTTTGTTACATTTCATCTCGAGGGAGCGGCTTATTAGTGGTGGTAGACGTATGAGTTGGGTAGTCTGGCCGAGTCAGATTCACTCATATGGGTTTAGCTTTCAGAGAAGTTTCTTAGGGAGTTTGTAACTCAGTCCCTTCGAGATGCATGGTGTGCGGAGTTTGAGTAGTTTTTCCAGGGAACTATGTCAATTTTAGAGTATGTCGTCAGATTCAGTGATTTGGCTAGACATGCACCTGCTTTGGTTGCTACAGTTAGAGAGTGTGTTCGTAGATTCATTGAGGGGATCAGGCATGATATTCGGTTCATTATGGCTTGGGAGTTAGAGTTGTATGTTTCATTTCTACAGGTGGTAGAGATCGCTAGCCGAGTAGAGGGCGTGTGGGATCAGAAGAGAGAGGACATGTAGGGCCATGCATGCGGGGCCATGAGAGGGAGGACACTCAAGGTCATGATAGAGAGGACAGGGAGGCGAGGAGGCCTCGTAGGCCGGAGAGATCTACTGGTCCTTGTTTTAGAGGCAGGGTACGACATCGCAGAGGTTTCGTGGGTGAGCCAGTTCAGTTTGCACTTCACGCTCACGGTGTTTTAGGTGCTTATATGTCTCAGGGTACTCGTAGTGCACAGTTTCCACAACCACGTTTGCAGAGAGGTTGCTTTGAGTGTGGAGATACTAGCCACTTAGTGAGAGATTGTCCGATACTCCGGGCAGATGTGTCACAGTGGGGTATTCAGGCGAGTAGGGGGCGCCCAAAAGGAGGAGACACAACCCATTTATGTGTTTCATATAGTAGGCTGGAGGCCATTGTGCCAGATGATGTTATACAGGTATGTTTTATTGATTTGTTACAGAGAGGCACCATTCGTATTTCGTTTCGGTTCTAATTATCTGGACGAGCTCCCTTATTTGTTGTTCCATTTATGGGTGAGTTTCATGATTTGCACTCTTTTTATGTTTTTGCCCCTATTGGGAGATTCTATGAGTGGAAGCCCATTTCTATCATTGTTTTTATTAATCATTGAGAGCGGTGAGACTAGAAGTGAGTCCCTGTTGTTCATTATGGTAGGTTTTGGTGTGATTCCTGAGTATTCTTGGTTATCATTTGTGATTTGATACTCTACCGGGTGAGAGTTCAGCAGGTGTTGTGATTTTATTGGCAGAATTGAGTTAGTGGAAGATTCTTTCTTTTATCACATTGTACCCGGCTACATATGTAATGACCCGACCGATCATTTTACCCCGTTTTCCTAGTTATTGCCTCCTCTATGTTGTACTGTGGCTACGTGACTTGCCAGGGGTGTTTGATTTTGGTTTCAGGTGAGTTTCAGAGTGAAATGGAACATATAGTCCCTAAATTGGAGGTTTAAGTTGATAGAGTTGGCCGTAATTTGACTTTTTTGTAGACGGCTCCATAATGGAGTTCGCATAGTATTTTGGTCTTAGGAGCGTGTTCGGATGTTGATTTGGAGGTTCGTAGATCGTTTCGGCATGAATTGGTGAAATTTAGAAAATTGAAGGTTTGGAAGATTGGGAAGTTGATCGGGAGTTGACTTTATTGATATCGGGGTAATTTGGGAAGTTGGAATAGGTTCTTCATATCATTTTGTTTGTATGTGCAATATTTGAAGTCAATCAGAGTTGTTTTGGTATGAGTCACCATTGGTTTCGAAATTCAGAAGTTCATAGTTTGATAGGCTTGAATTGGGGTTGCGATCCGCAGAATCGATGTTGTTTTATATGATCTTTGGCCTTGAGTAGGTCCGTTAGGTATTTTGAAACTTATTGGTATATTCAGACAGGGTTATGTGGACCCTGGGTGTGATTCGGATCGAATCCTTAACAAGTTTTGACTTGTGATATTGCTGAAGCACTGTTGATTCTGGTGCAATCGCACTTGTGCATTTTGGGCCTCAAGAGCGGCCCTTAAGCCACAGAAGCATGTTTTTTTATGGCCAGCTGGGACCGCAGGTGCGGTCCATGTTCCGCAGAAGCGGACTCGCCAATGCGAGAAGTGCATCACAGAAGCAGAGATGGTCAAGGAGGCCTTGGATCACATCCGCATAAGCGCTTGCGCAAAAATAATAAGGAGTCAGCAGGTGAGAGTCTTCTAGGCTTAAGTTGGAACTGCACCTGCGATGATTTTTCTGCAGGTGCGGCATCGCAGATGCGACTAAAGGCCCGCAAAAGCAAAATCGCTGGGCAGAAAAGGGCCCCATTTCGAGGGTTTGATTTCATAATCTATTTTTGGACCTAGAGAGTTTGGATTGAGGCAATTTTTCGGGAGATTTTCAAGGAGAACATTGGGGTAAGAAATCCTAACTCGGTTTTGGTTAAATTACGCAAGTCTATTGTGAATTTCATCATTTAATTAGGGATTTGAGATGGAAATTTGAGGGAAAATTGTGAAAAAATGTTAAGCTAAAATTTGGGGATTTGAAAGGCGATTTGAGGTCGGATTTGAGTAATTCTTTTATGGTTGGACTCGTTATCGAATGGATATTCGGAATTTTTAATTTTGGTCGGGTTTCGAGACTCGCACTCGAGTTGACTTTTTGAGTTGACTTTTTATTTCTTTGCAAAGATCATAATTTTTATTATTCGAAATAGTTTCCTATAGTTTATATTTCTAGTATGAAGTTGTTTTGGCTAGATTTGAGTCGTTTGGAGTTGGATAATCGAGGAAACGGCCTACTAGTGGACTGAGTAGCGTGTTTTGAGGTAAGTGTCTTGCCTAACTTTGTAAGGGAGAATTATCCCTTAGGATTTGTGTTGTATATGATAATCGTGGTGTGTGGAAGCCGTATACACAAGGTGACGAGTGTGAACATAGGCTATATGTGGAAATTTACCAATTTTAGCTGTGTAGATTCCTTTCATGCCTTAATTTAGTTATCTTAACATGTTATATTCATCATCATTAATCTATTTTTACATGTTCTACTTGTCTTATCTATTACTTGATAATTGCTTTACATGTTAAGTTGAAGTTCTTATTTCCTTTATCTCATATTCATTATTTAATTGTTGAACTCTTTACTTGAAGTTGCTATTCTTGGAATATCTTGTTGATGAAATGTCATGACCCAAATTTCCCATCGTTGGGTGTCGTGATGACACCTAGTCTTAGGGAATAGGTCAGCCTAACAACTTCTGAAAATAATAACGAATAAATAAAGATTAGCGATTCCAAATTTAGAATTCTCTATAGAGTAGTACAAGTCATAAACTCTATAGAGTTTGCTAGAAAACCTCAAAATACATCTTTTCCGAAATAGCAGTAAACAGTGTAAATACAAAAAATTAGAAGGTGACTCTGAAGCGTACGAACGCTGCAGCAGGATTACCTTGAGTCTCCACCGCAAGATCTGAACAGCTAGCTAACGATCTACTAGCTCCGAAATACATGGATCTGCACAATAATGTGCAGAAGTGTAGTATGAGTACACCACAGCGGTACCCAGCAAGTATCAAGACTAACCTCGGTGGAGTAGTGACGAGGGATAGTCAAGACACCTATTGGACTAAATAACCTGAACAAGTATAAGTGTATGACTAACAGGAATACGATATCTCTATAAAGTTATGCATAATGGCAACGATAATATGGTACTTGCAATAAGAAATAGAAACAACAATTAGCAGTGGAACACAACAAGTAACAACACAATGGGGTAAGTTGGGCACAGTCTAAACCCGGAGAACACAAGTAAAAGAAGGATAGGTATCAACTAGATGAAAATAACTGCTTTTACGTCAGATTTTATCGAATAATCACCATGAGGCACTGAACCTCAAAATATTCATAATTTCAGGGTTCTAATCTGTGAACCCTAAACACTTGGCATCTTGTGCCTTCTCTACAAATAGTAACTGCACGAACGACTCACGTGCAAATAGAACCAGACGAGGGTGTGTATCAATATTCAACAATATCAAGATCCATCATATTAGCCGATAAGAGTGATTAAGTGTGTGTATGCTTGTGCAGGTGTTCTAATATCGTTCATGCCAGCTAGTAAGTATAGAGAAAATGGACAGCACGTAAAATATTTTCCCACAATTTTCCAAAGATAAAACTCGCACAGGTAAGGTCACCACTACACAAATATCAACAACAAGAATTCCCCTAGGCCATCGTAAATCACCACAAACCAATCCCTGACATAGCCACCTTGTCTCGCCACGTGTGCAATTAGTAAAGTAAATGCCCACCTTGTCTCGCCACACGTGCATAATAATTTTCCCACCTTATCTCGCCACATGCGCAACCCACATATATATATATCTTGCCTCGTCACACCGCATGTGAAAATATCAATAGTAACAATAGCACGACAGAAACCTCGTGCAACCCGATAATAACGTACGGCAAAAACCTCGTGCATCACAATAGCAACCGCACAGTAGAAGTGCATGACAATAAAAACCGCACGAAAGAAACCTCATGCATCACAACAACAAGTACAACACAACAATTACAATAATACATGAGTTTTACAGTTAAATCAACTCGAAAATTCTAGAACTCAAAGAAATGGAAGAACTAGTTCACAAAGAATAGCCACAATAGAGAATACTAGTCATAATAAGAACAACTCAAAAAGGGAGAAAATAATATGTAACAACGGTCCCAAAAAGTATAGTTCAACAATAAGGGAGATATCACGAGTCGATAATTCCAATAAGGATAAGTCAACTAAGATATATGATACCTACACTTCTTTTAAGGTTGAGCAATCACAGAAGAAATACTACAAATTCAATTAAGGATAGGCAGTGGGAAGATAATCATAACCTCAATTAAGGATGAACAATTACAGAAGAGATAAAAATAATTTCAAGTAAAGATAAGCAGTTAGAAAAAGATAGCATGTCAATAGGAGAGGTAAAAATCTTAAGTTAAGTTATATAAGAGTCAAATAGGCAATAAGAGTGGATCATGAAGCAATTAATTTCAATTAAAGCAGGTATAGGTGAGACTAGTAATTAAGAAAACTTAATCAATACAAATCAACTTCATACTCAGTGAATACAAGGACCTAAGAACCCCTAAAATTCCAACTTTCCACAAATAAGCCCGAGCACGTACTCGTCACCTCGCGTACACGGGCTTCACAAATACAATTAGCATAGAAGACTCAAATCCTAAGGGGTAGTTCCCCCACACAAGGTTAGGCAAGAAACTTTCCTCAAAAAATACAAATCGATACTCAAAAATGATCTTCTCGGGTAAAATAACCTCCGGACAACTCAAATCTAGCCAAAATAACTTCAAAGCATAAATAAAACTTATAAGAAACTATTTAGGATCATAAATCCTCAATTATCAAAAACTAAAAATTAACCCACCCCCAGCCTGCACCTCGGAACCTGAAAAATTTCAATAAACCCGAAAACCCATTTCGATACGATCTCAACCACAAAAAAATTATCAAATTCTGATACAATTTAATCCTTCAAATCATCATTTTTCATTTTGAAAGTTTTTACAATTTTTCACTTTTATTCTCACCATTTTGATGTTAAAACTCAAATAAAATCATGATTTATACTTAGAAATTGATCAAGGGAACTTACCCAATAATTGAAGCAAAAACCCGAATTACACAGTTGAAAACAAGCTGCAGATGTCGCATTTGCGATTTAGGGTTCACAATTGCGAACCCTCGCAAAAGCGAAGAAGCCTTCGCAATTGAGAACAAGAACAGGGCTGGAAAAGGTTGCATTTATGATAAAAAGTTCGCAATTACGATAGAAATATTCGTAATTGTGACCACACCAGAAACCAACAGTCTCCCCGAAATGGGAATGAGCATAACTCCTTCATACGATATCCAATTCGACGATTCTTTTTGCTATGGATCCGTGATTACGATACGATCTAATGTTTCAATAAAAATTGGATTTGGAGCTCATTTTTTGATGTGGTAACATTTATTCTTGAATGAACGACAACGGAACATAAAAAACAACTGCAACACAACCTAAATTTATCTGAAACTCACTGAAGCCACTCGAGACCTCGTACGAACATACCAACAAGTCCCGTAACACAACACGAATCTACTCGAGGCCTCAAATCACATCAAATAACGTCAAAATTACGAATCGCAACAAGAATTGAACTTATGAACTTTCAAATCTTCCAACTCCTAAAACTCGTGTCGCAACCTATCAAATCAACCCGGAATGACGTCAAATTTTGCAAGCAAGTCCCAAATGACATAACAGAGTTGTTCCAACTCTAGGAATCGCATTCTGATCCCGACATAACCAAATTCAACTATTGGTCAAACCTCTCCACATTCCAAACTTCAACTTTTCCAACTTTCACCGAAATGCTTCAAATCACTCTACGGACCTCCAAATACAAATCCGGATGCACACCTAATTGAAAAATCACCATATGAAGCTGTTGAAATTGTCCAAAACCCTTTCTGGAGCCGTTTACACAAAAGTCAAATTTCGGTCAACTCTTACCGCTTAAGCTTCCAAGATCCTTCTTCCGATTTGACTCTAAATCATCCAATAACGGAACTCGACCATGCACGCAAGTCAATACACATAATACGAAGCTACTGAAGAACTTATTCCGCCAAAAGAGACTTAAATTCTCAAAATGACCGACCGGGTCATTACATGAAATTGGTATTGAGTTATAAAGGATGTGATTTACATTAAGGCAAGGTGTTAAGTTGTGAAATACTATTATGTTTAGTTATTAACTTCTGGTTGTTATTGTTGAGACTCTTGTGTACATTATGGTTGAGCCATGGGCTCTTTATTGTGAACACACTATTCTTGTTGGTTTATTTGGCAAGTTGTGATATTGGGCACTTGAGGTGCGATTTGTGATCTTGTGATATTGATACACATGCGGTGGTATAAGTGTCACAACCCCAAAACTGACCCGGTCGTGATGGCACCTATTGTGAAATCAGGCAACCCACATACTTCATTTAATTTAAAGTCTCTTTCAGAAAGATCACTATATTTGTAGCAAAAGTCACATTTATAAAACATTTAAAAGTGGACAATCATTAAGACACAAATAAAATAAATCCTAGCACTGGTGTCACCGAGTCATGAGCGATTTATACTACAATGTCGGAATACAAAAATTGACAACGCTGTCTAAAATAATAAAGTACGACGGGAAGATAAAGAAGGAGAAAACAAGGCTGCGATCGCCAACTACTACCTCGTAGACTCCAAATGAAACTCTATCAGCAGATCAGCAACCGCTACCGGGTCCCGATGTACCTCGATCTGTACACAAGATGCAGGGGGTAACGTGAGTACACCAACTCAGTAAGTAACAAGCCCAAACTGTGGGCTGAGAGGTAGTGACGGACCAAACCTCCATGTTCATAACAGAATCCTTTAAGCAATAATGTTGACATGCTTGTACCATAATAAAAGCAGTTCAAGTAATATGATAAATTCAACTGCGACAGTTCGGGATATTTATAACACAATTTCTAGTACATGCCAATGCATCAACTGTATAAAATGCACAATATGCTCGCACTCTCAGATACGCGTCCACCAGTACTGTATATGGCTCGCATGGCCAAGGAAAAGATCAATTCCAGAATATATATACACATCAGATAGAAGTCACTCAGTACTGAGAAAGGTCGATCCAACCCTATGGAGAAGATCCATTTCCAGATAAATGATATATCTCACACCACTCGGTACTGTATATGGCTCGACGGCCCAGGGAAGATCCATCCCAGAATACGTATACACATCACTGACATCAATCGCTCAGTACCGGGGAAAAATGGGCCAATCCAGCCTCATGGAGAAAATCCATCTCCGAACATAAACACTTCGAACAAGATCCATGTCCAGAGAAGATCCATCCCTCAAATATCACTGCGCTCACTGGGGGTGTGTTACAGAATCCGGAGGGCTTCCTACATCCCAAAAGCAATCATAATCCAAATCCAAGCATAATCAATATAACATGCTGCGGCGTGCAGCCCAATCCCATATCTGTCACTCAATATTAGGCTCTCGGCCTCACTTAGTCATCACTCTCCAGTCTCACTCACATGGACTCATAATGCTTGATCTAGCCCGAATCAATGATATAATATGTAAAATCAATAATTACCGAGACCGAGACATGATATGGTATGCTATGACAATACTGGATATATAATATCAATGAAACACATGTGATGACATCAATAAATGACCACTCGGGTCTCAAAAATGTCAGCGTGAAGCCATAACATAATGTCTAGTATAATTTTTCTAGCATGGTTTTCATTAAGACGATCGCTCGGGTCTCAACAGGATCGGCGTAAAGCCATCTAGCATGATTTCCAACATGTTTACTTTAATCACATAGAGAGAAGCACAAATATCAACAAGAAAGAACCACTAAACGGTACCATGGAATGAACCAGGTCACAAGTCTCATGGTGCATGATGTGTGGCTAGAATTCATGATTTTAAGCATTATATACCTTTCATTTTATGTGATTTAATGATAAAATACACGTCTTATGTGCCTAATGGGGTTTATTTTATGTGTAGGTGAACTGGAAATGGAAACGGGGCTAAACGGATGCAAATACGTCGAAAAATACGCGAAAGGGGACACCCGGGCGATAGCCGGGCGACAGAGCCAAACAGCCTGACCCAGCCTGGCCTTAGCCAGGCGTTAGAGCCCAAACGCCAGGGGGTGCCTGGCGTTAGCCAGGCGTTAGAGCCCAAACGCCAGGGGGTGCCTGGCCTTAGCCAGGCGTTTGGGCTGAAACGCTAGGGTCCCCAGTCGGCCAAAAATCGAGTTTTGACGGGTTTTAAGTGTTTCTAAGTTGGAATAGAAGTCGTTGACACGTTTAGGGCTCATCCTAAACATATAAATAGACCCAAAAACATCACATTGAGGGGCGGAGGCAGGGATTCGATGGAGGATTGATGTGGAGGAACACACCACGCTCGAAAGAGGATTCTACTTAGTTTTTCTTCTCTTCTCTTCTTTTAGTTTTATAGTTTATTAGTTCTAGAGTTTTGGGTGTTACATGAACGTTGTAGTTGAAGCTTGAATTATTCTTATTGTTTTATCTTAATTGGTTTGTTTATTCAATCTTGCGCTTAATTATTTAATTGCTTGATCACCAATTGAATACTATCTACGAATCTAGGGTTGAACTCGGGAGAGGGAATTCTAGATTGCATATAAGATTGGGTAGAGCAAGATCTTAACCCTTCAGGGGAGCGGATTTGCGGTTAGGATAGGAATATACCTAATCGCCTTGCTTGGTTATTATACGGGAATTATTAATGCGTTCTTGTTAATCCTGATTCCATAGGAATATAGGCGTTAGGTTAGCTTGAATAGGCGAGTTGTACTTCGGGAGAAGGCTACGAGCAATATTAACCTCGTCAATCAATAAACCTGATTTGAAGATTTAGGTCGAAAACTCAACGTGATTGTTTGCCAACCCATAACTCTAGAATATCAAATTACATTGAATTCGTCTTTAAGTTAGTTGTCTCTTTAATCTCTTAATTTACTATTTTAGATTAATTCTAGTAAAATATGTGTTTGAGTTTAGTTTAGTTGATAGTTAATCACAAGTCCCTGTGGGTACGATATCTGGACTTAAAATCCTATATTACTTGTCGACCACGTACACTTGCGTGTGCATTGGGAAATCAACCAACAGTGCACGCCCGCACGCCCGTCACTTGGCATGTGTGTCACAAAATTCTAATCACATAACACATAATTTGGGGTTTCAAACCCTCAGAACCAAAGCGTTACTTACCTCAATCGAGCCAAAACTCTACCCCGAAATGACCTTGCCACTCGACTCAACAACAAATCGCCTCGAATCTAACCAAAAATCTATATTATATCATTAATATATGCTAAAGGAACGAATCCCACATCAAAATCATCAAATTACATCACAAATCCCGAATTTGGCCAAACCTGACCCCCGGACCCACATCTCGAAATCCGATAAAAATCATAAAACTAAAATCCTTACACTCTCACGAGTCCATACATACCAAATACATCAAAATTCGACGACAAACGACCCCCCAAATCCTTAAATCAAAGTCTTAAGTTTTCAAGCCCTAACCCCTCAAATTATACCATTAAATTCCATGCCTAATTAGTCAAATACCAATAGAATCGAGTTTTAGGTCCAAGAAACTTACCTCCACGAAATCCCTTGAAATCCCTCTTCAATTTGCTCCCAAAAGCCTCAACCCGTATGAAAATATAATGAACAATGCTTAAAATTTGCTAAGGCAAGTATTTATACTTTCTGCCCAGCGAAAACCGCATATGCGGTCAAATTCCCGATTTTGTGGCACCGCACCTGCAGAAATTACCATCGCAGGTGCGGAACCCCCTTAATGCACCCTTTCCGCTTCTGCGGTCAACTTTATTGCACCTGCGGTGCGCACCTGCGACTAATTTTATGCTTTTTCATCCAAACTCCTCAGCGTCCGCACCTGTGGCTCCCAACTTGCACAAGCGACCTCGCACCTGCGGCTCCCCTTCTGCAGGTGCGGAAACACCAGCAGAAATCACAACAGCAGCTCTAAAATGCAAAAACCAATCCGTCAACCATCAAATATTATCCCGAGGCCCTCGAGACCTCAACCAATGATACTCACAATTCATATATAATTATTCAAACTTAGTCGAACCTTCGGAGCACTCAAATCACCAAATTTACTCGAAATTCAAGCCTAAGGATTTCTAAACTTCTGAAATTCGCCAACGATGACGAGGCTAACCAAACCTCATCCGAATGACCTGAAATTTTGCACACATATCCCAAATGATACTAAGAATTTGTTCCCACTTCCAGAATTCCATTCTGACACTGATAGCTAATTTTCCACTGCCGACAGAAAATCGCCAAAAATCCTATTTCGTCAATTCAAGCCTTATTCTACCGCGGACCTCCGAATACACTCATAAGTATCAAATCACCTAACGAAGCTATCCAAACCATAAAAATAACATTCAGAGATCATATACCTATAAGTCAACTTCCGGTTGACTTTTCCACTAAATAAACAAACTTAAGAGACTAAGTGTCTCATTTCTCACCACAATCACCCTGAACCTGAGCCAACCAACCTAAAATAATATGATAGAGATAAATAACACATAACAAGATAGAAATAGGGGAAACGAGGCTAAACTCTCGGAACGACTGGCCGTATCGTTACAATAATGTTATGGGATAAGGTGGACTTACGGTGAGATAAGGTGGACTTGATACACATGGCTAGTAGGGGAACTACTAGAAGTCATGTAGTGTGATAAGATGGGCTAAAATGCAGGATGCTATTTCGGAAAAATAATTTTCAAAACTAAATGCAAGGCTCCTACAGTGATATAAGGAAATATTGTGAATTATTCTTGTGATTTGAGACTACAAGTGGTACCTTGGTAGTGACTCTTGTTGGTATTTTCTCTAATGTTGCACTTGTCTTTAGTTGTTTTGTTTCCTTAGCATATCATTCCTCATTTTCTCCGTGCTGCATTATTTGCTTTAGCTCCATGTAGCTAACCTTGATATATTATTGTTGTTTCAATTCATTGTTGTCATTATTAAACTTCCATACACTTGTACAATTTTTCTTATTTATTCCAGTAGGGCCTTGATCTGACCTTGTCACTATTCTACCAAGGTTAGGCTTGACAGTAACTGGGTACCGTTGTGGTGTGCTCATTATATGCTTCTGCACATCTTCTACCAAGGTTAGGCTTGACAGTAACTGGGTACCGTTGTGGTGTGCTCATTATATGCTTCTGCACATCTTCTACCAAGGTTAGGCTTGACAGTAACTGGGTACCGTTGTGGTGTGCTCATTATATGCTTCTGCACATCTTCTACCAAGGTTAGGCTTGACAGTAACTGGGTACCGTTGTGGTGTGCTCATTATATGCTTCTGCACATCTTCTACCAAGGTTAGGCTTGACAGTAACTGGGTACCGTTGTGGTGTGCTCATTATATGCTTCTGCGCATCTTTTTGTACAGATCCAGGTACCTCCTACCAGCCCAGGTATTAGTGGGAGCTCAGCTGCAAAGACTTCAAGGTGTATCTGACGGCGTCCGCAGGCCTAATCCACCTCTACCTAGACTATTCTATCTTTCTTATCTTTTGATAGACATTGATGTATAGGATTATGCAGTACAATTATTTAGAGGATGTGACTTGTATTCGTCAGGTATTGAGAGTTGTATATGCTGAGTTGCAGAGTTTATTTTATATAGTTGCTGAGTTGTGAGACTTTAATTATCATTTTAGTTGTTTCTACATGAATGTTAGACTTACCTAATCTTAGGGACTAGGTGCCATCACGACATTCTACAGAGGGAATTTGGGGTCGCGACAACATAGAGAGCTCAATCAACTCGGCCACACAAGGGCTCGGTAGCATCTTACATCATAATATTTCATATCCGGCTACATAGAGAGCTCGATCGTACCTAGCCCTACTTGGTCATACCCGCCAACACAAGGGCTCGGTAGCATTTTATGTCATACCCAACTGATTAGTGGTTGTACAATAGGTACCGTACCCGACCGTCTATACTGCGGCTCGGTAATGTAATTTAGATACATACACATATAAATGAAACGCAGAATCAACTTTAAGAGATATTAAGTTTATACTCAGAACAAATCATACTTCCAAGACCACAAGATACCAACAGGGAATATTTTTGACTTTTAAAGTAATACCATCAACAAGAATGTATGAGAACAGGGATAACGCGATCAGAAGAAGCTCAAAATCAACCAACTCCTTACAATACAGGAATCCTTTAGAAGCAGAGAGAGAAATACTTACACCAAATCATGCCAAGAAAATAAAATGTCTTACATACCTTGTTGAAGAACTAATTACGCTTCTATGGCAATTAAATTTGCCTAAAACGAATCTTTAGTATCAATAACACCAGATGATATATGTTACAACGACGATTCCAAGTTTTCTTCAAGCTAAATCCAAACAGAACTTTTTTTCTGATTCTATTTAGTCTGTTCTAGAACTTCTAAGGAGATGTGAAAGCGTTTTGGTGAATTATATTGAGTGGTACTCATAAAAAATGAAAGAGAATGAGCATCACTACCTTCATATATGTATACCAAGCATTAAAAACTCTGTCGGTTCCACATACAAAATGGGTCGCCCCGCTTTGACTATCGTGCCCAGTGAGATAGCTGGCAAAATCTAGTCGCATGCACCTGCCTCCTCTGCCTGGTAGCGCATCACTATCTGATTGGCTTGCGCTTTAAACCTCATAGATCCCCCATTTTCATATGTGGGGTGTAACCGTCAACTTCTTTGTAGGTCATTCAACACGATTTTAAGGAATTTGAGCTAGCATAAGGCCCATACATTCAAGTACGCTACAAATACTTTTTTAATTGTAAAATGTAGCATATATATATATATATATGATTATAAAAAGTATTAATATAACTTGATAAATTAAATAGAAATATCAAAATTTCTTAAAAGAAATGTCATCTAATTGTAGCATATTCATAAAATGCACCACATTAAAACATATCTAAGCTTTATATAAAAAATCTAATGTGATAAATTAAACATAAATGTCAATAAATCTTTAAAATGATATGATCTAACTACACTGCAGAAATCTCAACATAAAATAGTCTGCAACTATTCTCTAATTATAGTCCAGCTTCTTCGATTGCAACCAAAATTATCTTTGACATTCTCTATTACCCTATAAATCTATCTTCATGGAAACAGAGAAGCAAAAAAAATATAATGATGCCAAGTGGCTTAATCACAATTCAACAAGTGTCATATTTTAGTATACATCTCCAACAATGTTAAGAGTTTAAAATCATTTTAAACTAAATAATTTTGGAATCAGCAATTTTTACATACTTATTTATGCAAAATAGTTTTTACAAAAAAAGGAAGAAAAAAAAAACAAAACAATCGGAGGTTGAAGCCCATGATTGATAGTCTTCCCAAATGTGGGCTTCCAACAAAAATCCTAAACTAGCTCAAACAGTCTGAGGATGAATCTCACGACAGATTTATACGTTTTCTTATTTAAAATTACTTTTGTAATCCGTGTTTTCTCTGCTCAGTTACGAGTCTGCTTACTACAACACATTACAAATATGGCTACCAGTTCATGAAACCTGACATATTTCAAGCAATTCGTTGCAATGGAATATAGGGATGGACATAAATTTTTAAAAAATTAAATTCCGAACCAAACTGAATTAATTCGATATTTCAGTATCAATTTTTTGATTATTCGATATTTTTGTACAGTCTTCGGTATTGAGTTTTCGATATTTTTATATACCAAAATACCCGAATTATTTAAGTATTTCATGTGTTTCCTAGTCCTACACTGACCAGTGCCAGTGGCCCAGTCCAAAATTTTTAAGTTTGTATTTCTAGCCCAAAACTTTAACTTTGTTACCGTTAATCCAATAAGACTAAGCCCAAGTCCATTACTCCCTTTCCTTTGTTTCTATTTTTTAACGATAGAAATTAGGAATTAGGACTACCGTTGTGATTTTATTTCTGCATGTGTAGCATTTTAAAATTTGCCGGGTATTTGGTTTTTGCAAATAAAGTGTTATTCCAGTAACCTCCATAATTATGTTGGTTCCGTTAAAAGACATATAATTTCCTTTTAAAAGACATGATTCCGTTAATGTATCGAACAGAAATCGTACCGAACCAAAATAAGAAATATTGAATTGTACCGAACTATTTTGGTACGATTTTTGGTATAAAAAATTAATAAACAGAATATCGAATTGAAATTCTTAAATATCGAAAGGTTCGAATGCCCATCCGTAATAGAATCTGAAAGTGAGTCATTTGAATGTGGGAATTTGGCATCCTTTCAAGCCTGAAATGCCATATTTCATAGAGTTCATTTTACGGAATAAAAAGATAACATATTCAGCTTTCACATAATTTTTAAGTGAATCATCTTCTCTGCTGCTTTATTTCATAAATTATTCACAATCTTCAAATACATGAAACTATACTAATGAAACGATTATGTGTAGTAAAAGTTTCGCTCTTTCTGTTTCTGAAAGTAAGATTCAAAGTTGTGTACCAACTTGTACTATATGCAATGAAGAACCAACATGATATATACTAATAATGAATCTTCCTTTATAACTAAGTTGTAATCGGCTGAGGAAAAAAGATGAACTTGTAGGTGACAATGTAATGGAGGTAACAAACAATATCCCCAACAATCCAACTAATGATAAAAATCAGAATACAAGGGATGCAACAAATGAAAAATTAGAGATGGAAAAGGGAGACAATAGCAAAGGAAAATATGAAGAGGGTACAAAAGACCATAAAGATGACAATGGCGATGGTGGACAGTGGCAGTTATCAAATACCAAAAGGAACAGGCAGAAAAAATAGTGGAAAAATAAAGTTACTACTCAATAGGAGACCAAAGAGACCAATATATAGAAGGTTAATCAGGCATAGTACAGACAACACTGAAAAGCTATGTAAGAAAAAGAAGAAAAGCAAGAGAAAAAAGATGCCACAAAAGAAAAGTTCTGTCATGTTTAAGCCTGCAATTATCAAAAGAGGAAGAAGGAAGATGGGCCAACCTTTTGTAAATACTAGTGTAAGGAAGGATACAATGGAAACAATTGTTGAGGAAAGTTTAAATCGTGTTGCATAGGTACATCATAGTAATGCAGGTGCAAGAGAAGAATTAAAAGAGGTCGAGGCATCAGCCAAAACCACTAGCGGGGCCAATACAAACGAGGCAATCCAGGACACAAAAAGTGTTAACGAGGGGGAACAAGCAGATAATGAAAACCAGGAGGCACGAGATACTATTTCTGATTCTAGTAGCCTGCCATCAGAAGTTAAAAATCACCTTGGTATTAATCTTGTGGTTCATTTGTAGGGCAATATACCAGAGAAAACGAAAATTGGATCATATACTGACATGAATAATGGGAACAATGATCAACATATTACAGTTCAATCAATAAGTTGTGATCACACGTTCAACAGGCAACCAGTTGATTGTCACGGCCCAGAATTCCCACCGTCGGGATCGTGATGGCGCCTAACATTCCACTTGCTAGGCAAGCCACGTTGTAGTATTATTGAATCAATTCTAGTACAATTCAGTAATTAATAGTAAATAAGCTATAAAGAGTGCGGAATATTATAACAACATCATCATTTATCAGTACGCAAATCTGATGTCACAATTCTCGAGCATTCTAGAATTTACTACAAATACAAGTCTGAAAGAAGAACAATTGTTTGAATGAAAGAGAAAGTAAACAGAAAAGATAGACGGGGACTACAAGGTATGTGAACGTCGATAGATCTACCTTGAGTCTCCGGATAGCGGGTCCAACAGCTAAACTCTCGTTCAACCAGAGCCTGTACCAAAATCTGCACAAAAAGTACAGAGTGCAGTATCAGTACAACCGATCCTAACCTCGACGAAGTAGTGACGAGGCTAAGACAAGACACCTACAATCAAACTTGTACAGTTTAATAGTGTATATACAAGCAACAGTAAAGAACTAAACAGGTAATATCAGAAGGGGAAACATGTTGAGGGGAAATACGAGATAGAGAATTATAGCAGAAAGATAATTTGAACAGTAAATATACTATGAACCAACAAGAATCAATGAACACAATAAAGGAAAAGTGCACAGCATCACCTTTCGTTCTTTTACTCCCATCCTCACCATAATGTAATAGAAAAGGCACGACATGACCATTCGTGCATTAACTTTCATAACATGGAACGACATCACCCTTCGTGCATTACACTCACAATATGGCACAACATCACCCTTCGTGCATTAATACTCTCCACCTCACAAAAATTCAATAGAAATGGCACGCCATCACTCTTCGTGCATTAACACTCTCCCTCACCAAAACAATGAACAATGACAGTAGGGAATAGAAACAACAAGATCAAATCTTACTTCGACATTCGGTTCCGCAATACCAACCTCAACTTGATTCAACATCAATCAGTACCAGAATTCGTAAACATGATAGTAATGATCAACATTACAATTGACTAGTCTAAGTATGAATAATATGATCAAGGAAAGTAACAATTACAAGAATAAGACCCACCCGCATGCTATAACCAGACAACAACGCAAAGGTACTCGTCACCTCACCTATATGTGGTACCCAACATCTAAACACGTAGTAAATAGACAATTAAGTCCTAATCCCCCAAGCCAAGGTTAACCACGACACTTACCTCGCTCGAACGGCCAACTCAAAGCTCAATCACAGCTTTTCCCTTCAAACAAGCCTCCGAACAAATAGAATCTAGTAAATTACCAACCAAACAATTCAAATAAAGCCTTAGGAGCTACCCACGATTGTAAAGAATTCAATTTAGGCCATTTTTAAAAAAAGTAAACACCCGGGCCCGCTTGGTCCAAACCTGAAATTCGGACCGAAACCCGATCACACATTCACCCCCGAGCCCGATTATATAATTGGTTTTTGAATCTGACCTCAATTTGAGACCTAAATTCCCAATTTATCCAATCCCTAGTTTCTACCCAAAACCCCCTAATTTCACCATGAAATCCTTAGATTTTTGGTTGAATCTTATGAAAAAGTAGTGAAAGATTGAAAGAAATTAGTTTAAGATCACTTACCAATGATTTGGGGAAGAAAAGTTCACTGGAAAATCGCCTCTTGTGGTTTAGGTTTTGAAAATTTGGGAAATGAATCAAATATCCCGTCTAAGTCTCATTTTCTTCAGTTGCAGATGTCGCATTTGCGACCTCGAAGCCCACAAATGCGAAAAGTTTCATGGGCCTGCAGTCTTCATAATTGTGAACATGTGTTTGCAAATGCGAACTGAAGATGATCACAAAAGTGACCAATACTTCGTAAATGCGAAGCCCACCCCCCATCCCAACTGCTCACAAATGCGATGGGTTCTTCGAAATTATAAGGCTCGCATTTGCGAGCCAGATAATGCAAGCCAGATCTCGCAAATGTGAGACCTGCAGGTCTGATGCACACCAGCTAAAATTTATAAGTCCAATTCACTCTGTAGCCTATCTGAAACTCACCTGAGCCCTAGGGGCTCTAAACCATAAGTGCACTAGTCTTAAAGTATCATACGAACTTGCTCGCGTGATAAAATCGCCAAAATAACACCTAGAACTACGAATTGAATACCAACTCAAATGAAATCTTCAAGAAAGCTTTGAAATCTCTATTTTTACCACTGGACATCCGAATCACGTTAAACCGACTTCGTTTCTCACCAAATTTCAAAGATACGTAAAAAATATTATATTGGACTTGTACCGAGATCGAAAACCAAAATGCAGACCCGGTATTAACAAGTCCAAACATCAACCACTTCTTAATAACTATTAAATTTTTGGACTTTTAATTTTCAACAAAAATTCATAATTGGGACTAGGGACTTCCGATTTCGATTCCTGGCATAAGCCCATGTCACATATTTCGATACGGACCCACTAGGATTGTCAAACAATAGATTCGGTATGTTTACCAAAAATGTTGACCGAAGTCAACTCAAATGAAGTTTTTAGGCAAAAGTTCTTATTTTTATCAGATTTTAACATATAAGCCTTCTGGGTCAATACCCGAACTGCGCAGAAAAATTGAGGAAGGCTAAAATGAGGTTCTAAAGATTTAAAAATACAAAATTTGGTTCTAAGACATAAGATGACATGTCGGGTCATCACATTCTCCGCCTCTAAAACAACCGTTCGTCCTCGAACAGACATAGAAAAGTACCTGAGCTGGAGAATAGGTGGGGATATCTACTCCGCATGTCCGAGTCAGACTCCCAAGTAGATGCCTCGATGGACTGACCTCTCCACTACACTCGGATCGAAGGATAACTCTTCGACCTCAACTGACGAACCTACCGGGCTAGAATGGCCACCGGCTCCTCCTCATTAGTCAAATCCTTGTCCAACTAGACAAAGCTGAAATCTAACATATGGGACAGATCAGTGTGATACTTCTGGAGCATGGACACATGAAACACTGGATGAACCGCTGATAACCCCGGAGGCAACGCAAGCTTGTAAGCCACATCTCCCACTCTCTCAAGAATCTCAAAAGGTCCAATATACCTAGAGCTTAACTTGCCCTTCTTCCAAATATCATGATACCCGTCATGGGTGATACCGGAGCAAAACTCTCTCCCCGACCATGAATTCAACATCATGAACTCTACGGTCTTCATAACTCTTCTGCCTGAACTGAGCTATGCGAAGTTGATCCTGAATAATCTTGACCTTATCCAAGGTATCCTGTACTAGATTTGTACCCAACAACCGAGCCTCCCCCGACTCAAACCACCCAAATGGCGACCGGTACCGACTACCATATAATGCCTCATAGGGAGCCATCTGGATGCTCAACTGGTAGCTGTTGTTGTATGTGAACTCTGCAAGGGGAAATAACTGATCCCACGATCCCCCGAAGTCTATAACACATGCGTGGATATCCTCCAAGATCTGAATAGTGCGCTCGGAATGTCCATCCGTATGAGGATGAAAAGATGTGCTCAACTCAACCCGCATGCACGATGTACTACCTTCTAGAATTGCAAGGTGAACTGTGTACCTTGATCAGAAATAATAGACACGGGCACACTGAGAAGACGTACGATCTTGCGAATATAAATCTCTACCAACCACTCCGAAGAATAGGTAACTGCCACAGGAATAAAATGTGTTGACTTAGTCATCCTATCCACAAAGACCCAAACCGCGTCAAACTTCCTCTGAGTCTGTGGGAGTCCAACAACGAAGTCCATAGTGAAACGCTCCCACTTCCAGTTAGGAATCTCTATCCTCTGAAGCAAACCACCGGGTCTCTGATGCTCATACTTCACTTGCTAACAATTCAGGCACCGAGCTACATAAGCAACTATATCATTCTTCATCCTCCTCCACCAATAATGCTGCCACACGTCCTGATCCATCTTTACGGCACCCGGATGAATAGAATACCAGGAACTGTGGGCCTCCTCAAGAATCAACTCACGAAGTCCATCCATATTAGGCACACAAACACGAACCTACATCCTCAAGACTTCATCATTACCAACAGTAACCTGCTTGGCACCACCATGCCACACTCTGTCCCTAAGGACCAACAAATAAGGGTTGTCATACTGTCGATCTCTGATACACTCAAACAACTAAGACCGAGCATGTGCGCTAGAACACGACTAGGCTCTGAAATATCCAACCTCACAAACTAGTTGGCCAAAGTTTGAACATCTGATCCTAGCGGCCTCTCACCGACTGGAATGAACGCAAGGTTGCCCATACTCCATGCCTTCCTACTCAATGCGTCGTCCGCCACATTGGCCTTCCCGGGATGGTATAAGATGGTGATATCATAATCTTTCAATATATCCAACCACCTCCTCTACCTCAAATTTATATCCTTTTGCTTGAACAAATACTGAAGGCTCCGATAATCAGTGAAAACCTCACATGATATGACATAAAGATAGTGCCTCCAAATTTTCAGCATATGAACAATGGTTGCTAACTCTAAATCATGGACCGGGTAATTCTTCTCATGAACCTTCAACTGTCGTGATGCATAAGCAATCACCTTGCCCTCCTACATCAATGTTACACCGAGCCCAACATGGGAGGCATCATAATATACCGTGTATGATCCTGAACCTGTGGGAAACACCAACACTGGTGTTGTAATCAAGGCAGTCATGAGTTTCTGAAAGCTTGACTCACACTCGTCTGACCATCTGAATAGGGCACCTTTATAGGTCAACCTGATCAATGGTGCTGCTATAGATGAAAACCCCTCCACAAATAGATGGTAGTAAAGTGGGTCTAGGCCAGTTCTGAACTTTCTCAACCTTCTTAGGATCTACCTGAATGCCCTCTACTAATACAACGTGGCCCAAGAAAGCGATTGAATCCAACCAAAACTCGCACTTTGAAAATTTAGCATACAACTAGCTGACTCTAAGAGTCAGTAGCACAATCCTAAGATGTTGCTCGTGCTTCTTTTGACAGTGGGAGTAGATCAAGATGTTATCAATAAACACAATCACAAAGGAGTCCAAATAAGGCTTGAATACTCGGTTCATCAGATCCATGAATATTGTTGAGGCATTCGTCAGCCCAAAGGACATCATCAGAAACTCATAATGCCCGTACAAAATCCAAAAAGTTGTCTTAGGGACATTGGATTCCCTAATCCTCAGTTGATGGTAGCCAGATCTCAAATCAATCTTCGAAAACACCCTGACACTCTGAAGTTGATCAAATAAGTCATAAATCCTCGGCAATGGATACTTGTTTATGGTGACTTTGTTCAACTGTCGATAATCTATGCACATCCTCATCGATCCATCCTTTTTCTTAACAAAAAAAACATGTGCATCCCGGGGCGAGACACTAGGTATAATGAAGCCTTTATCAAGCAAATCCTTCAATTGTTCCTCCAATTCTTTTAGCTCTGGCGGGGCCATACGGTATGGAAGAATAGAAATGGGTTGAGTGCCCAGAGCCAAATTAATACACAAATCAATATCCCTGTTGGGTGGCATCCCTGGCAGGTCTACAGGAAATACCACTAGAAACTCACAAACTACAGGCACGGAATCCATAAAAGGAACCTCTACACTAGAATCACGAACATAAGCCAAATACGTTAAACACCTCTTCTCGGCCATACGTCGAGCCTTCATATTAGAGATAACCCTGCTGGTAGAGTGGTCAGGAGTCCCTCTCCACTCTAATCGAGGCAACCCCGACAAGGCTAAGGTCACCGTCTTGGCGTGACAATCCAATATAGCGTGATAAGGTGACAGCCAATCCATACCAATATAACATCAAAATCAAACATATCGAGGAGCAGAAAGTCTACACTAGACTCAAGAATCCCAATATTGACCACACACGAACGATAAATACGATCTACAATAATAGCATCCCCCACAGGTATGGACACATATACAGGGGCACTCAAAGAATCACGAGGCACAACCAAATATGAAGCAAAATAAGATGACATATATGAGTAAGTATAACCCGAATCAAATAGAACTGAAGCATCTACTGCAAACTAAAATAGTACATGTGATAACGGCATCAGATGACTTAGCCTCAGGCCTGGCTGGAAAAGCATAGCATCGGGGCTGGGCCCTACCACTTTGAACTACATCTCTAGGAAGGCCGCTGGCTGGCTGGCCTCCACCTCTAGCGACCTGACCTCAACCTCTAATGGTCGGACCACCACCTTTGGCTACCATACCCATACCTCTAGATGGCTGAGCGGGCAGTGCAACACCCAGTTCCGAGACCATGGCACAAGAACTCTGATGTTGTGAACTGCTCGATGCACGAGGGCAAAATTTAGCAATGTGCCTCGGGTCATCACAAGTATAACAAGACCTCTGCTGTTGTGACTGATAGCCGTGAAACTGACCCTGTCGACCTTATTAACCACCCTAAAAACTCTGGAGCGAAGGTGCACTTATAGGAGCTGGTGGTGCACTATAGGCTAGCTGATCAGAATAAGGCATATGAGGGCCACGACCACCTAGAGCACAGTGGGATATCTGCAGTGCTGAATGAAATAGCCTGGGAGGATGGCCTCTACCAAAAGTGCCCCTGCCTCCAGAATAGGCACCGTTGAACCCACCGGAGTGACGAAGTCTCTTGTCAGACTCCTAACCTCCCTAAGCAAGAACCATCTCAACTCGTGAGCCACCATTGGCAGCCTCCTGAAAGGAAATCTCACTCCCAGTCTTTTTAGCCATCTGCAACTTGATAGGTTGAACAAGTCCCTCAATAAACCTCCTCATCTCTCTCTCTCTCTCTCTCTCTCTCTCTTGGTAGGAAGTAAAAGAAGAGCATGAAGGTTCAAATTCACAAAACGGGTCTCATACTGAGTAACAGTCATAATGCCCTAATGAAGACGCTCGAACTGACGGCGATGCTCCTCTCGCAATGTGATAGGGAGAAACTTCTCCAAAAAGAGTTGGGAGAACTGGTCCCAAGTAAGAGCAGAGGAACCTGCTGGTCTGGTAAATAAATAATCTCTCCACCATTTCTTGGTGGAACCAGTCATCTGAAATGCACCAAAATCGACCCATTGGTCTCCACTATACCCATCGAAGAACCTCATGACAGCTTTAAAGATACTCCTTGGGATGCTCTGAGGTAGAACCACCTAAGTGAACTGGGAAGAGCTTGGTTAACTTGTCCAATATCCATAAAGCCTCACAAGACATAGCTGGCCCTTCACCAGACTGTGCCGCAACAACCAGCTGAACTGCTCTGACTGGATGAGATGTCGGAGTCTGATACTGGGGAGCCATCTGCTCCGGAGTGTACGTGGCAGGAGTCTGTGCTTCTCCTCCAGCTTGAGACACGACTCGTGCCATGGGAAATGTGCCAGTCTAGGTCACACTCTCCATAAAGACACTAACTGGACCAAAGCATCCTCAAGCACGGGGGTGGCAATGAATTCGAAACCTGAGCTGGCCCGACAGGAATAGTCTGTATTGGACTCAAACTCTACCAAGGCTCCACTACTGAGGTTGCTGCTGGGAATAATAGGAACCATGATCAACATATTATAGTCCAATCAACAAGTTGTGATCACACGTTCAACAGGCAATCAGATGATTGTCACAACCCGAAACTCCCACCGTCGAGATCGTGATGGCACCTAACATTCCACTTGCTAGGTAAGACACGTTAGAGTATTATTGAATCAATTCTAATACAGTTCAGTAATTAACAGTAAATAAGCTATAAAGAGTGTGTAATATTGTAACAACTTCATCATTTATCACTACCCAGATCTAGTGTCACAATTCTCTAGCATTCTAGAGTTCACTACAAATACAAGTCTGAAAGAAGTACAACAGTTTGAATGAAATAAACAGTAAACAGAAAAAATAGACGGGCACTTCAAGGTCTGTGAATGCTGAAAGATTTACCTTGAGTCTCCGGATAGCGGTTCCAACAACTAAACTCTCGGTCAACTAGAGCTGGTACCAAAATCTGCACAGAAAGTGCAGAGTGCAGTAACACTACAACCGACCCCATGTACTGGTAAGTGTCGAGACTAACCTCCATGAAGTAGTGATGGGGTTAAGACAACACACCTACAATCAAACATATACAGTTTAAAAGTGTATATACAAGTAACAGTAAAGAACTAAATAGGTAATATCGGGAGGGAAAACATGCTGAGGGGAAATACGAGATAGAGAATTACAGCAGAAAGATAACTTGAAAAGTAAATATACTATGAACCAACAATAATCAACGAACACAATAAAGGAAAAGTGCACAACATCACCCTTCGTGCTTTTACTATCATCCTCACCATAATGTAATTGAAATGTCACGGCATCACACTTCGTGCATTAACTCTCACAACATGGCACGACATAACCCTTCGTGCACTACACTCACAATATGGCACGGTTACACCTTTCGTGCTTTAACAATCTGAACCTCACATAAGGTCAATAGAAACGGAACGGTATCACCATTCATGCATTAACACTCTCCCTCACCAAAACAATGAACAATGACAGTAGGGAGACAAAAACAACAAGATCAAATATTACTTCGACATTTGGTTCCACAATACCAATCTCAACTTGATTCAACATTAATCAATACCAGAATGCGTAAACATGATAATAATGATCAAAATTACAATTAACTAGTCTAAGCATGAATAATATGATCAAGGAAAGCAACAATTACAAGAATAAGACCCACCTGCATGCTATAACCTGACAACAACGTATAGGTACTCGTCACCTCATCTATACGTGATACCCAACATCTAAACACATAGAAAATAGATAATTAAGTCCTAATCCCTAGAGCCAAGGTTAACCACGACACTTACCACGCTCCAACGGCCAACTCAAAGCTCAATCATAGTTTTCCCTTCGAACAAGCCTCCGAACCAATAGAATCTAGAAAATTACCAACCAAAAAATTCAAATAAAGCCTTAGGAACTACTCATGATTGTAAAGAATTCAATTTAGGTCATTTTTGAAAAAAGTCGAAAAAGGTTAACACCCAGACCTGCTTGGTCTAAACCCAAAATTTGAACCAACACCCGATAACCCATTCACCCCCGATCCTGGTTATATAATTGATTTTGGAATTCGACCTCAATTTGAAGTGTGAATCCCCAATTTATCAAATCCCTAGTTTCTACCCAAAAGCCCCCCAATTTCACCATGAAAACCTTAGATTTTTGGTTGAATCTTATAAAACAATTTGAAAGATTGAAAGAAATTAGTTTAAGACACTTACCAATAATTTGGGGAAGAAAAGTTCTTTGGAAAATCGCCTCTTGTGGTTTAGGTTTTGAAAATTTAGAAAATGAATTAAAAATCTCGTCTAAGTCTCATTTTCTTCAGCTGTAGATGTCGCATTTGCGACCTAGGCTTCAAAAATATGAAGCCTGCAAATGCGACATTTTCTTCGCAAATGTGAAAAGGTTCCGGGGCCTGTACTATTTTCAAATGAAAACATGTGTTCGCAAATGCAAACTGAAGATGATCGCAAATGCGACCAATACTTCGCAAATGCGATGTCCACCCCCCAGCCCAACTGCTCGCAAATGCGATGGGTTCTTCAAAATTGTGAGGCTCGCATTTGCGAGCCAGATCTCGCAAATGCGAGACGTATAGGTTTGATGCACTCCAACTAAAATTCTAAGTCCAATTCACTTTGTAGCCTATCGGAAACTCACCCGAGCCCTCGGGGCTCTAAACCAAAAGTGCATACTAGTCTAAAAATATCATACGAACTTGCTCGCGCGATCAGATAACCAAAATAATACCTAGAACAACGAATCAAATACCAAATAAAATGAAATCTTCAAGAAAGTTTTAAAACCTCTATTTTTACCACCGGATAACCTAATCACGTCAAACTGACTCCGTTTCCGACCAAAATTCACAAATAAGTCAAAAAATTTATATTGGACCTGTACCGGGCTACGAACTCAAAATATGGAACTGGTATCAACAAGTCCAAACATCAACCAATTCTTAAAAACCATTAACTTTTCAGACTTTTAATTTTCAACAAATTCATAACTCGGGCTAGGGACCTCCGATTTCGATTCTGGGTATATGTTAGGTCCTATATTTCGATACAGACCCACTGAGATTGTCAAAATACGGATCCGGATCTGTTTACCAAAAATGTTGACCAAAGTCAACTCAAATGAAGTTTTTAGGGAAAATTCTTATTTTTATCAGATTTTAACATATAAGACTTCCGAGCCAATACCCGGACATGTATCTTGTCATAAGATACCTATCTTGTCATCACAATGATCTAGCTCACACTCACATGGGAGAGGTATTCAACAAAGAAGGAATATCTCCTACAGAAAGAGGTAGAAGCAAAACTCGAAAAATAGGAAAAAATGACATGAACAAAAATAATACTTCCTTGAGGGGAAGAAGTCAAAATTGATCATTTTCTATATTATTCCATGATTAATACAATCATGTGGAATATAAGAGGAGTGAGATTACAAAAAGCCATTCACAGACTCAAAAATCTCTATATTATCAACAAAATAGATTTTGCAGCTGTTATGGAACCTTTATCTAATAAAGACAAGATTTAAGATTACATGAAATTCTTGGGATTTCAGCACTGTCAAGCGAATATAAATGGACAGATTTGGTATTTCTGGAAACAAAATTTCCAGGCTAAGGTCATTTCTAATGAATAACAATAGATTACTTTGCAAATCAAACATGATATGATGGAAAATGAAATATGCTTCTCTGTGGTTTATACAAAATTTACAACTATGTATGAGGAACTTGGGGGAAAAGTTAGGGACAAGAGGTTATTTCGGTTGGCTAAAGCAAGAGAGAAGAAGGCTCGCGACTTGGATCAAGTGAGGTGCATCAAAGACGAGGGCGGTCGAGTATTGATGGAAGAGGCCCAGATTAGGCAAAGATGGCAGTCGTACTTTCATAAACTTCTGAATGAAGAGGGGGACGAAAACATCGTGTTAGGGCACTTGGGGCACTCTGAGAGTCCCGCGACTTTAGTTATTGTAGGCGCATTAAGGTTTAGAAGTTTGTGGGTGCGATGGGTAAGATAAGTCGGGGCAAAGAGACCGGACCAGACGAGATTCCAGTAGAGTTTTGGAGATATGCGGGTAGAGCAGGCTTGGAGTGGCTGACTGGGTTGTTTAATGTTATCTTTAGGACGAAGAGGGTTCCTGATGAATTGCGGTGGAGTACAATGGTTCCAGTGTACAAGAACAAAGGTGATATCCAGAATTGTAACAACTATATGGTATTAAATACTAAGTCATACCATGAATGTTTGGGAGAGGGTGGTGGAAGGGAGGATAAGGAGGGCGATGTCTATATCAGAAAACCAGTTCAGGTTCATGTCGGGTCGTTCTACTATGGAAGAAATCCACCTTATCATGAGGTTGGTGGAACAATACAGGGATAGGAAAAGGGATTTGCATATGGTGTTTATTGACCTAGAGAAGGCGTATGACAAGGTCCCCAGGGACGTCCTTTGGAGGTGTCTGGAGGTGAAAGGTGTGTCGGTGGCTTACACTAGGGTGATAAAGGATATGTATGATGGAGCTATGACTCAGTTAGGACTATGGGAGGTGACTCAGAGCCTTTTCCGGTGATTATAGGGTTACACCAAGGATCTGCGCTCAGCCCGTTCTTATTTCCCCTGGCGATGGACGCACTAACACACCATATCCAAAAAGAGGTGCCATGGTGTATGTTGTTCGCTGATGATAAAGTTCTGATTGATGAAACGCGAGGCGGCGTTAATGGGAGACTGGACGTATGGAGGCAGACCCTAGAGTCTAAAGGTTTCAAGTAAGGCTGGCAGGTGGGCCGGGCCTGACCCAGGCCCGCGGCCCATGTGGGCTTGTGGGCTAAACGGGCCGACCCGTGGTGGGTCCGGTCTAGAAGGGCCTGTGAGCCCATATGGGGTGGGCCTGGGAGGGGGAGGGACCGTGAACCAGGGTTCGTTTAGCCCGGGACCGACAGGCAGGCCTGGGCCAGTTCAAATGGGCCAAACAGGCCCAACGGTTATTTTTTTTTATTTTTTTAAAAAAAATATTTAAAAAATGGCCAACGGTAAAAAATTTAAAATCTAGCCGTTGGCCCTTTAATTTTAGCCGTTTGGATTTTTAAAAAATAGCCATTTGGCCCCCAAACTTTGTTTTAACCCCAAACTTTTTATAATTATACTTTTCCCTATTCTCAACTATAAATAACCCCTCATTCTTTCATTTTTACTCACAAAATCATCAATCTCTCTCTAATTTTCTTCTATAATTGCTTACTTTATTATTGCAATTTGTGGAAAATTGTGAAGTTGGTGAATTGAAGTATTCAAGTCTTCAAGTCTTCAACATTATACAATTTTCAAGAAGTTGTTCGCCAATTCGATAAACTCATTCCAACTCTTAAGTTTTAATATTATAGTTTTTTTGTTTAATTTATTTTCCTTATAATTAATATGGACTTTTCTTTGAAAAAAATGTTTGGTGGTAAGGGAAAAGCTAAAATTTGTGAATCTCGTAGGCAAGCTACTACTACTCCACCGCCCCGGCTACCCGACCTAGAACTGTTACCCGTCCTCCTCTACTTGTTATTCTTGATAGTGATAACCCTTGTTTTTAATTTATCGATAGTCAATTTATACATGATCTTACACCAGGTTCACAATTAAATGATGAATATATGAATTCTCTTTATGGTATTCCAGAGGAAAATGTTGATTTAGATGAAACGCAACCGGATTTAGATGATACACCTACTAGTCCTGTTGCTAACCAAACTGATAATTATCCAAATGATGCCCCGGCGGACCCTCCTGTAGTAACCCCTACTTTTAATAGGCAACCTTCTAAACGATCCGAAACATCTCTTGTTTGGCACTTTTTTACTCAACTAAGAGATCAAAATAAGGCTAAGTGTAAAACTTGTGGGGTCTTGATGTCTCATAAATTTACTGGAGACCGTGGCGGTACGGGTAGTTTGACCAGACACATAATGAAACACCCTAATGATAAAACTAGATTACTTCAAATGAAAGTTAGGAAAGAGGGGACAAGTGTTGGTACCCAGGGAATTAACACTAGTACCGGTTCAAATCTAGTTCAACCGGGAATTAACACTGTTACCGGTGGCATTTTGTATTACGATCCAAATAAAGATCGTGAAGAATTGGCAAAAATGGTTACTGTTATGTGCTTACCATATAGTTTTCCCTCTAACCCTCACTTTGTCCATTATATTAGAATAATTTATAATCCTACTTTTAAAGAATGGCCTCGCACAACCGTAAAGGCTGATATTTATAAATATAAACATGAATATGAACAATATTTGCGTTATTTATTTACTCATATTAGTATTCGTGTTTCTATTACTACTGATATTGGTAGGAGTGGTAATGACTATGATTATCTTACTGTTACCACTCATTGGATTGATGAGGACTGGATAATGCAAAAACGCATTATTGCGTATAGAATAATTACTTCAAGTCACACAGGTAAGTTTATTGCTACGGCAGTTACAGATATTTGTAGATATTTTTGCATTAGAGATAAAATAATGTCAGTTTCAATGAATAATGCTTCTAGTAACACTAATGCTATAGGTTTTCTTACAACTACACTAAGTCCTGTATTTAGTAATATTTTTCATGTTAGATGTATTTGTCATATTTACCATTTAATCGTCGGTGATGGTCTGAAAACTTTAAATGTTGAAATTGCAAAGGTTAAATTCGCTCTTCATTGGNTTTCTTACAACTACACTAAGTCCTGTATTTAGTAATATTTTTCATGTTAGATGTATTTGTCATATTTACCATTTAATCGTCGGTGATGGTCTGAAAACTTTAAATGTTGAAATTGCAAAGGTTAAATTCGATCATCATTGGATTTTTTATGCAAACCGCACAAGTAGAGTTAGAGAATATTATAAAAAATGTAATGAATTTGGCCTTAGAGAAAGAAAGGTTCCTAAACCTTGTCCGACTAGATGGAATTACTTGTATGAAAGTTTAGTTGTTGCATATGAATATAGAAACCCAATAAGTGCAACCTATAATGCTCGTGTAGGTGGTGATGATGATGAGCACCTTACAAATCAAGATTGGGCTAATATTAAAACTCTTCTAGATTTTTTAGAACATTTTCATGTTGCTACAAACGAATTATCTGGGCAATATTATGCTACTACTTCTAACTGTTTAGTTTATATTTCATCACTTGTAGAATTATTTACTCAATTTTCAGAGGGTGAGATAGTTTATCAATGTGTTATTGATGATATGAAAGATAAATTTAAAAAATATTTTTTCCCTATCCCCCCTCTTTATGGTGTTGCAGCCATCTTAAATCCTACCATGAAATTAGGAGGTCCTCACTATTGGTATAGTCAAATTTATAATGCTTTACCACTTTTAACTGAGGAATATGATACACTTATAGATGAAAAATCCTCAATTAAAATAAATGCTCAAATAATTTATAATGTTTATCAAGTTGCATTAGATCATGCTAGACCAAATGTTCCAACTACTACCTTGTCTAGCTCGCAGTCATCTAAAAGATCTGCGGGACTAAAATCACTTAGTTCTTGGACGGGGTTCAGGGGTTCTCAAGGTGATAATATTAGTGATAGTTCACAACTAAATGAGCTTCAAGTTTAATTATCGCAGGGACTTGAAACAGCGAATCCCGACGACACCTTCAATTTTTTGGAATGGTGGAAGGACAAAGAAAAACACTATCCGGTCCTTTCAAGGATGGCTCGAGATATCTTTAGTATTCAAGTTTCAGCAGTGGCATCGGAGAGCGCTTTCAGTCAAGCAAGACTTCAAATCGGTGATCATAGAGCGTGATGCGTGGCTAGAAATCATGATTTTTAGCATTATATACCTTGCATTTGATGTGTTTTAACGATAAAAATACACGTCATGAGTGCCTAATGGAGTTTATTTAATGTGCAGGTGAGTTGGAAATGGAAGCCGAGCTAAATGAGAGCATAAACGTCGGAAAATACGTGCAAGAGTCGAAAAGGAGCGATCCGGGACGAGCCTGGCGACAGCCAGGCGTTAGACCCCAAACGCCAGGGGGGTGCCTGGCGTTACCCAGGCGTTATACCCAAAACGCCAGGGGTTACCTGGCGTTACCCAGGCGTTAGATCCATAACGCCAGGGGTTGCCTGGCGTTACCCAAGCGTTAGACCCATAACGCCAGGGTGCCTATTTCGGTGAGGTCCGAGTTTTAAAGGTTTTTAAGTGTTTCCAAGCCAGGATAGGAGTCTTTTAGAAGGGTAGGGTTTATCCCAACCATATAAATAGACCCAAGAACATATCATGAAGGGGGGAGACGATTTTTGGGAGAAAAATACACACACAGAATCATTGAAGGAGCAAGGATTATCAGTTTTCTTCATTTTTATTCAAGTATTTTCAGTTCATGCACACTTATGCAATTGTTTGATCATAGCATGAGTGGCTAAACACCCATTGTTCTGGGGTTGTGGTTTAGCCATG